>PVHX01003243.1:0-147147 GCA_004024805.1 Geosciurus inauris
TTTGGTACTGGGGATTGAACTTAGGGGAACTCGACCACTGAGCCACATCCCCAGCCCTATTTTGTGTTTTATGTAGAGACAGGGTCTCACTGAGTTGCTTAGCGCCTCGCCCTTGCTGAGGCTGGCTTTGAACTCGCGATTCTCCTGTCTCAGCCTCCCTAAGTGCTGGGATTACAGGCTTGAGCCACCGCGCCCGGCTCAGATGATAGTCTTTTCAACCAACAATGCAAGAACAATTAGTCACATAAAAATTAACTTTGATCCATTATTATTTGCAAAAATCAACTCAAAATTGATCATAGGCTGGGTGCAGTAGTGCATGCTAGTAATCCCAGCAACTCTAGAGGAGGATCTCATGTTTGAGGACAACCTCACAAATTTAGGGAGCCCTAAGCAACTTAGCTGAACACTCTCAAAATAAAAAATAAAAAGGATTGGAAATAGCGTTCAGTGGTAGAGTTCCCCTGGGTTCAATCCCCAGTATCAAAACATAATAATAAATAAATAAATAAATAATCAGAGGCTTAAATCTGAAACCTAAAACTATAATTTTTTTTGTTAAGGTTTTTATTGGTGCATCTCAGCTATGCAGAATGGTGTGTTTAATTGTGACACATTCACACATATATAAAAACAATTTGATCAACTGGGCTCCTCATTATTCCCCCTTCCCTTCCTGTTCTTATTCCCTCCCTCCACTCTAAGGGTCACTCTTGTACTTCCATGACTTTTTACCCTGTTATTTTCCTCTCTAGCTTCCACATGAAGGAAAACATACTTTTTTCTCTGAATCTGGCTTATTTTGCTCAAAATTATGGTCTCCAGTCTCATTCATTTTCGTGCAAATGACACAATTTCATTCTTTTTTGTGGTTGAATAAAACTTCATTGTGTATATATTTAGGGCGTTCCTAAGGGCAATTTATACGCCAGCTCCTGAGAAAAGGAAACTTATCTCATTGGTTACCTCCTGCTTCTGGGCTCGTGGACAAGGCATGACTGCTTATTTTTGGTATATGGTGCTTGTTTGCATGAACAGGCCATGGCAGATTGACCTTTAAGCTGATTGGTCGAAAGGGACTATATATTCTTCCCCATTTCCGCAATAAACGAGTTCCTGCACTGACTGGTCTCCCTGACTTGTCTGATTGACCTCCGCGAGAGGGCTGGGTGCCTGCGGTAAACCTCACCGGGGTAAGGCCCTCTCCTTCCCCTGCAGGCTCGGGGGAATACAGGGCTAAAAGCCCCGGCATATATATACACCACATTTCTTTATCCATCCATATGTTGACAGGCACCTAGGCTGATTCCACATTTTGGCTATCATGAATTGTGCTGTGATAAACATGAGTATACATTCATCTCTAAAGTATGCTAACTTTAATTCTTTTGGAGAAATACCAAGAAGTGATATAGCTAGATCATATGGTAGCTTCATTTTTTAGTTTTGTGAGGAACTTCCATACTGATTTCCTATACAAATCTGCATTCCCACCAACAGTGTATGAGTTCCCTTTTCTCTGCATCCTCACCAGCATTTATTATTATTTGTAATCTTGATGATTGCCATTCTGACTGGAGAGAGATGAGATGTCAGTGTAGCTTTGATTTGCATTTTCCTTATGGCTTAAGGACACTGAACATTTCTTTAATATAATTGTTGGCCATCTGTATTTCTTCTTTTGAGTAGTGTCTGTTCAATTCATTTGGCCATTTTGCAATTAGGTTATTTGACTTTTTTAATGTTGAGTCAAAACTATACATTTTAAAGAAGAAAACATAGAAGAACCTCCTAGTGACCCTGGGTTAGAAAAATATTTCTTAGATGTGACATCAATAATGTGATCCATAGCCTATACCCTAAAAGACTTAAAAACAGCATGCTACAGTAACACAGCCACTTCAATGTTTATAGCAGCACAATTCACAATTGCTAACCTGTGGAATTAACCTAGATGCCCTTCAATAGACGAATGGATAAGAAACTCTCGTATATATACACAATAGAATATTACTCAGCAATAAAAGAGAATAAAATTATGGCATTTGCAGGTAAATGGTTGGAATTGGAGAATATCATGCTAAGTGAAGTAAGCCAATCCCCCCAAAACAAAGGCCGAATGTTTTCTCTGATTAGTGGATGCTGATACATAATGGGATGAGGGTGGGGAGCATGAGAGGAAATGGAGGAACTTTGGATAGGGCAAAGGAGAGGTATGGGAAGGGAGGGGGCCTGGGAGTAGCAAAAATGGTGGAATGAGATGGACATCACTACCCTAGGTATATGTATGAAAACACAAATGGTGTGATTCTATCTTGTTTACAACCAGAGAAAAGGAAAATTGTACTCCATATGTGTACTATGACTTGAAATGCATTCTTTTGTTTTAAAAATAAATTTTAAAAATAATGTGATCCATAAAGAATAATTTGATAAAGTTAAAATTGTCTTCTCTTCAAAAGACAATATTAAGAGAATGAAATGACAGATTGAGAGATCTCCAGACTAGAAGAAAACATTCAAAAGGCATATATCTGATAAAATGTGTATTCAGAACATGTAACAATAATAAGAAAACAACACAATTTATTCAATAATGATAATAAGAAAAAAGCAATCTAAAAATTATCAATGATTTGAACTGATACTTAACCAAAAAAATGATGTATGACAAATAAATGAAAGATGCTCAATGCCATTAGTCATTATAAAAGTGCCAATTAGAGTCACAAGATGCCTTTTCATAATTATTAAAATTTCTAAAATTTAAAAAATGAGAAGAACTCAATATGTAGAGAAACAAATGCTTATACATAGTTGGTGGGAATGTTTAATGTTAACTGCTTTATAAAACAGTTTCATAATTGCTTAAAAAGTCAAACATATATTCAACATGATTTGGTCATTCTACTTTTGGGTAACTAACTACTCAATAGAAGGCATACACTTATACTAAGATTTGTACAAGAATATTCATGACAGCATTATTTGTAATTTTCAAGAACTGGAAGAAACCCAAGTGTCCATTAATAAGGTGAATGGAAAAACCAAGGGGTATTATTCAACAATAAAAAGGATGAAACATGACATGGATGAATCTCAAAATAATTATGCTGAATGAAAGAAGCAATTAAGAAGAAAATGGTGAACACTATGTAGTTCTATTTATATAAAACTCTAGAACATGATCTATGGAAATAGCCAATCAGGAAGCATAAAGAAACCATTAGGTGTAGGAGATATGTTTGCTCAGATAGTGGTGATGGTTTGATATATACATAAGTTGAGACTTACAAATTGTATATTCAAATATGTATATTTATTATGTATCAGTTATACCTCAATAAAATTGTTTATATATTTACATGTGTGTGTATCTGAATGACAAGACTTCTACTTTCAGAATAGCCTGAATTAAATCCTGACAGTACTATTTACTAGTACTTGGCTTATGTGTAACTTAATTTACTCACGGGACCTCAGTACCTCATTTGTGAAATTAGGATAGTAATAGTGCAAGTTTCATGCTCCCGATAAAAACCGAATGTGAAATACTGCATGTAAAGAACTTCAGAAGTATGTTATTAGATAGAAAGAATTTAGTGGGATCACTGTTAGTACAGTTAGCCCTTCGTGTCCATGAAGGATTGGTTCCATGTCTCCCCACAGATGCCAAATCTGTGGATACCAAAATCTACAGATGCTCAAGTACTTCATCTAAAACAGCACAGTGTTTATATAACCCTATGCCCACCTTTGGTTGCTTAAAAACAGTATCTATAATACTTAACATAATATGAATATGTAGGTAGTTTTTATGCTATATTGTTTAGGAAATAATAACAAAGAAGTTTTTACTTGTTCAGTATAGACACAATTTTATTTATTGGAAAATTTTTTTGATTCATGATTTGTTGATGCTGTATACACAAAAGGCCCCTGTATATACATCACTTCTACAGTTGGTCTAATGACTGAGTCAGTAAATCATAGTAGACTTAGAGGTTAAATGTAGGAGATTAGAAGTCTTAGATTCAACTTTTTAGCACTGTATATACTGGCTGTGAAACTACACAAGCTATTTAATTACCCTCAGTCTAAGTTCCCTTATCTGTAAACTGAGGATAACAATAATACTTAGCACACCAGATTATGATGAAAAAAGGTAAAATGAGAAACTTGAATAAACACATTCTGCTGTCAATCTTTTTGGTGGTAAGGATAATAAAAAATGTGGCATTTTGTACACCTGAGATTTATATCTGTTGCTCATATTTAGGTTCGTGTTGGGGAGAGGAAGGACCAGCAGAAAGAGGGAGAGAATATAGAAAGCAGACAGAGGAAGTTGAAACATTAGGAAATGAGGAGACAGAAAAGTCTCCAAGAACCCTGGAAATAATAGGAATTTAGGAGTAGAATAAAGGATATCCTACGATATGTTAGGTGGATGTTTCAGCCATTTTTATTTTAAGATCCTTAGCACAGGATAACACCAGCAGGCTAGGAACTGAAGTAAATGTGAATAGCTTATATAGTGATAATATGCATATCTCTATTTTATGATAAATTGTTTTACCAATGAAAAACACTGCCATTCTGTAAGAGTGCCACTGACATTCCAAGATTGGTCATGATGCAAAAGGGATCCACATGCACAAATGTATCCTAGGATTTGGAAAACACATAGGAAAACAATTTCCTGAAGGCAAATCTTATCATGTTTGCAAATGAAGACTGTTAGGCAATAACAAGAGGCATTCACTCCACAAGTGTTTACCAGGTATCTGATAAGAGTTAGGCAAGCTGGTATCAGACAGCAGATTCAGTGCCTCATGTCAAGGAGTTAAAATCTGCATGTTTCTATTTCCTACTTCCATTTATTAGGGTCCTGTATGAAAAAAAATCAATTTCAGACAAACATTAAGATCTACACTTCCTGTTTTGGGCAGGTACAGGTCTAGGATGTCCAAATCTCCATTGAGGATGCAACCCCTTTGCCCATTACATCTGTAGGACAGCACTGATTTATCATATGGCTTTATGTCATTAAACAGTTATTAAGCACCCACAGTGTGCTAGACACATAGAAAACAGATAAAAGGCATCATTCCTGCTTAGCAGCCCTTTGTAAAAGAAGACTAATGAATATATGCTTATTCAACAGATCAAGCAAGCAATATACATTTTAAGAAATTTATAAATATTTAATCAAGATTTTGTACAGTAACTCCGAAAAAACAACAACAACACAGCCTTCTTGGAATACTAAAACAGGATTCTAAATGGCTGAAAATTTGAAGATCCATAGCATTCAGAGATGAAATAAATTGATGCATTTTGAAATGGATTTTTCTCAATTATGCTCTATAATTTCTCAGAAAAAAAAAAGCAGAGACCATCCTGAATCCCTAACAAACAATACGAGTTTTTAATTATTGCAATCTAGATATAAAATATGGAAGGTTTTATTTTATCCCTGTAGCTTCTATGTTAATAATTTGGGAAGGATTTGAAGTATGATTTTATCCTTTCATTTTTAAGTGCTTTTAAATATAGAGGCGCGCGCGCACACATGCACAGCTTTACAGAAATAGAAGCCCTTGTCTGCAGATATGTAATCCTACATGTTAGCATTTTTGGCCCTTTGGAATATCATCCTTGACTCCAAATCCTTTTGTTCTAAAGTTAATTTTAGCTATGAATTTACAGGTCTCTGGAGAGAATGTGTCACAGCAAACTTTGTGACAGATTTTTGGGTCTATATTTAATTAAAAATGCCCTTGCATCTGTTCAGATGCCATCCTAAAACAGTCCTTCTGAGATGCGAGTTTGGCCCACGACTTCCGACCCTCTTTCTTTGGTAGTATTGCAGAGCAGCCACTGCCAGCTGCTATCCTGCACTTTTCTCCCCACTGTGCCACTGAAAGGGAACAATTTGTCGTGTGGGAGGTCTAAAATTCTGGAGATTAAATTACCATCTGAGTGGACATGGTTACAATACTATTCAAAAATATTACTTACCTCTGCTCCATTTTTATTTTCCCCTACACTAACAAGCCACCCAGGTGAGTTGTTATGGATCTATGTTAACTGATACTGTGGGGTGGAAGAGACAGGTAGCAGAATCTTTATCTGTCATCAGCTTACTGGTGAGGCAAACTAGAGAAGGTACTTTGACACAGTGGGGAATATAGTACATTTATGAACTGAAAGAAAACTGAGTTTCTGTTGAATTGTTTACTGCTGCTGGAGAAACAAGAGAGGTTAATTTCATACTCTTTAATATAGCTTTAGAAGAATACAAAATAAAATAATGCAGAGCATAACAGTGCTATGCTTAAAATCTGCCCTCCCCCAAGCAAAATAAACTCAATGCAGTTTGGGACCTTTAAAGTAGATTTTAAATTCTTATGAATTCAGATCCTGAGGGAATATGTTAAGTAGTTGTTACAAATCATATTTTGTGCCAAGTGCCATATAGAAAAAATATGCAAAAATATGATTATGTTTCATTGAAGATTCTCTGTTCTGTATTATAGCTGAATTTGAATTTTATATTTATAGACATCATTACATCACATATGGTAAGTGACTGTAAAAGAGGAGTATATAAAAATTATATTGGTTTACCTATATGCAAATGAATACATACATTCATTTTTTTTTTAAGAATTATCCTTTAACTTCTTAAAAATGGCACTGGAATCCAGCTGTTTCTTATGGGTCCTATAGTGCAAAGAAAGATTAATGCGTACCATCAGCAAATCATTCACCATATTGGAAGTCCTTTTGCTGTCTTTCTTTGGCAGGGTCCATTAATTTTGTGTGTGTGTCTGTGTTTGCATAGTCCCTATTTCAGGCTGGCATTGTAGAATCATGATGTGAATCAAGACAAGATCCTAGGGTTGACTCTGACGATCCTAAATAAAGTTTTACAGAAGAAAATCTCTGCTTCAGCATCCCCAGCAATGTAATGAATCTCAACTGTCTTTTAAGTTTGCACTAGCAGAAATGTCATGCAAGTTATAGATACAAGTCATAGGTAAATTTAAGTTTTCTAAAAAGTTTTTTAAATAAGTAACAGGTGAAATTTTAATAATATATTAGTCCAGTATATACAAAAGACTATTGTTTCAAGTGTAACATGAGATCTGCTGGGAATTTGGTCTTGGATTCCCCAGCCTTCAGAACCACAAGCAATACATTCACATTGTTTGTAAGCCACCCAGTATATGGTATTTTTGTTATTGCAGCCTGAGTAGACTACCTCACTTCCTCTATAAAGTAAACTTCTCTTAATCTCTGCACTATCTTTCAAAAATGAAACTTCTCTGAGTACCCCAACACTAATCTGTTCAATGCCACCACCACAGTGAATTTCACCATCATGTACATCCACAAGACACAAAGTTAAAAACAAAACTATAAGTAAACAGCAGAAAGATCAGTAGAGTAGAGGGAAGAGAAGAGGAGGAGGGAGGAAAGGAGGTAAAAAGGAAGCACTGAGGACTGAATTAGGACAACTTATATTCCATGCCTTTATAATTATGTCAAAATGAATCCTATTGTTGTGGATAACTATAAAGAACCAATAAGAAAAGGAAAAATGTTTAAAATTAGATTGCAGTAATAGTTGTGCAATCTTGTGAATGTATTTTTTTAAAAAGCCTTAAAGTATACATGATATGTGTATTATATCTCAATAGAATTGCTTTTTTAACACAAAAAAAACCAAAATAAATAAAATGAATGCATAACTGGGCATATTATAAAATTGTTTTGCTGTGTTATAGATTTAATGTTTGGGGAAGATGTATCTAAAAATTAAGAGATGACTGAATCAACAGGCAGAGAGGTAATTAGGCGCATATCATATAGATGTGGATTTGGAATTCCTGGTTCTATATTTAAATATACACTTTTACCTTAGGTAATTTAGCACTATGAACCACTCTGATCTGAGGGAGAATAAAGATACCTGACTCAGATTAAAGAATGTGCAAAGCACTTAGTACATGGCCCGACACACCACAACTTTTCAATAAATGTTAGGAGGAGGAACCTGGCAATCATGCTTTCTTGGGTTTGAAATCCAAGAGCACAATTTTGGAGAGTTCCCTGAGAGCTCACTGGAGAGGTCCTTATACTCTGTTGGTCACATTGTAAATGGTTGTAGAAACTTTGAAAAACTGTGTGTGAATCTTAAATGTGTTTTCAATCATGTCAATTCATTCCTTGAATATATCTGAATGAAATAATTCAAGTGAAATAAAAAAGCTTTATTATGAAGGTCTTCATTGCAGTGCTACATATGAAGGAAATAAACGGGAAAAGACCAAAAGTTTAATAATGAATACATAGCTTAATAGAACTATAGTTCACCCATATAATGGAATATTATACTGCATAGAATTATGCAGTTAATTATAATTGTGAAGATTATATAAAATTAATGAAATGATTATGGCAGAGACAAATTCAAATTCAGAATAAAAATATTAAATGTACTATAATAAGTATTATATAAAATATATATGGATGTGAAAAAGGCTTGGAAGGTAATTTGCAAAAATAGAAATAATTGTGTTAAGGTGAAGTGACCTAAATTATTATCTAATATGATTATAGTATATATTCAAAAAAATAAGTAGAAGTAGTTTATCCCAGAAATGCTTGTACATTCAGAAATTCTTGACTTATTCAGTCAAGAAAAAATATTTATTTAATATCTATTCTATGTTCTTCCCTTTACTGGGCACAATGGGGCATCTCGAAAGGAAAAGGGGACATTCCCCTGTCTCCTAAATATTACTTAAATCAACAACACAAAATAACTGATCAAAACAATAGTGCACAATATAAAATAAGTAGTAATTATGTCTTATTATATCTCATTTAATAATAAAAACATTGTAATATCAGAATAATATATAAGTATATGTATATGTATGTATGTGTGTATATATACGTATATATACACATGCATGCATGTGTGAGATGATGAAATACTAAATTGAATTGAGTTCAGGTAAGAGGGAAAATGATCACTGTGAAATGGTGCCTCTTGGTGGAGATTAGCTTTTTGCTTTCAAGGACTACAATTTTGTGTAAATGGTAAGAGAGCATCCACTTTCAGAAAGGAAATAAAGCAAAGGAAAGTATGGACTGAATAGAATTAATAAGAAAAGAGACTGATGTTAACAGATTTAGGTTTGGAAGGGAAAAGACAGTAGGATAATTATTCATTATATTTAGTTAACATTTATTAAGTGCAAACTATGGTTCAGATAAGGAGATAAAATTAGACATTATGTTGCAAGCTGATTACATTGCAGATTAAATTATGTTTCCTGTGTATTCTGAATGATGATTGCATTGTACTGGGTGACCCCCTGGCCTCATACCCCTTGTGAGATTCTGTGATGACATATTCCATGCAGCTTCCTGACAAAGATTACACAATGGCCTCAATGCCACACTCCCTTCATGAGATTATAGCAGGATGCAGCTCCATTACATTTGGGCTTTTATCCTTAAACACTTATTAAAGAGTAAGCCTCATCTTTATTCTACCATAATTCATGAAATTCTAATAAGAAAATGTTTTCTTTTGAAAAGTATCATTAGAATAATTTATATTTACAAAATAAAAAAAAATTCTAAGACTGCATGTGTGTCTCAGTATTAGAATGGTTCCCTACCATGCACAAGACCCTGGGTAACATCCTCAGCACCACAAAAACTAACTAAGTAATTTTAATTCTTCAGGTAATTTTTTTTAAAAGAAAAAGGAATATGAACCGTCAATTTGATAAAATATGCAAAAAAAGCCTTAGGAATCCAGGCTGCCAATTTACTGTGTGACAAGAGAAAGGCCTCCAAAAGCCCTGAAACAGAAGGGAGGGAAAAGGCGAGGCACTAAGATCGAACTCAGACATACACTCAAAAAGTTCTGAGCTTATCCTCAAGAAATCAGACAAAAGAAAACCACATCACTAAGAAGGGTGAAAAAGCCAACTAGCAAATCTAAAAGGTCTTAAAATCTTCTGCCCTTATTCTATTTTTGATCAAAATGAAAATAGCATCATTTGTCTTGTGCATTACAATTTACAAAGTGTTTCAACCATACATCCTGTATTTACATCTCACAACAACTCTGGGACTTTAAGAAATGGTGTTGAGTCTCGGAGACCAAGGGACCTGCCCACGCCTCTCCCGCTGCGAGCATGGAGACTCAGTGTACCTGTATCTTCAG
This sequence comes from Geosciurus inauris, assembly GCA_004024805.1. Taxonomy (NCBI): domain Eukaryota; kingdom Metazoa; phylum Chordata; class Mammalia; order Rodentia; family Sciuridae; genus Geosciurus; species Geosciurus inauris. The sequence continues at coordinate 10,256 of PVHX01003243.1, forward strand.
ACTTGAAGCTCAGATTCTTTTCCCTGCAGCACATCACATACCTGTCACTTCTGACTTCATGTGTATCAGGATAATACACAAACTAATTCTTTTTTCTGTCTAGATCCTGCCACATGGTAGTGATGGCTAAATGAAGATTAACTATGGGACACTCAACCATCTAGTAACGAAAGTGGTAGGACACTTGAGTAACACTTACCATATCCAGCTACAGTTTTAGGCAGTAAAGTTAGGTTGTACCTAACAACCACATGTGCATGGTCTACCTCACATCAGGCATCAAGTGGTAGTATTCCAAAGGCAATGGAAGGTCTCTTCTCCATAACTCTCCTGTGCAGGCAGCTAACGCATCCATAATTTCCACCTTTCAAGTAATTCCTTTGGGTAAAGAATAACTTCTTTTAAAAGCAATTACCTTATTGAGGTAGAAATATCATGGCAAACAGACTTGGTAAAATTTATCAGGGAGAGAGGGAGCTCTAGGGAAAATGGATGAAAGTCAGGGCAATACTGATGGATAGGTTTCAGGGTTGGGTGATTTGAGGGATGACAAGGAATTTGTGATGACTGCACAAGAGCGCTGGATGAGTGAGGGGTAGATAGGGGGCAAGCTTTACTCTTTCTGCAACTTTTTTCAGGACTCTCCCTGCTCATGACCTTGTCTCAACCATATTTCCACAAGCCTGTTCTTGTTGAGTGTCACTGTCAGTCACATTCCAAGATTCTACAAAATAGCAAAACAGAAGCCAAGATGCTAATTTGGTATGACTTCACAATTATGAAATGATCTTCAGTATTGAAACAGCAAACACTCTTTCACTGGGTTATTGCAGCAGGATATAGACTGGCTTTTCATTTCCTCCAGACAGAAATTGTTTCTTCAAAAATGACATCAGCTTTCAGCAGGGTGAAGAGGTGCTGGCAGTGATTAAAAGATTTGTTTTCTCAAACCCATTTTAAAGATCTTTGGTCTTTTCAGAGCTGTGAACTTCTACACTACAACATGAGAATTGATTTTTCTTTAAAATGATGTAATTAACAAAAGAGTTAAAGAAGCGATACAGGAGTTACCTTAGAAGCAGACATATGCATCATTTATATTAATCAGTAACACAACTAAGGTCCTTAAGTCCTCTTAATAATCATGGGAAGAAAAGCTAATATATATTTTAGCATAGCAGAGAGATACTCTGTGATGAGTGACTAAGTGTTATAACTAGTGTCAAAAATCTTTGAGCCAAGGATTATGTGTTAATTGATCCTTTACCCTAAACAAAGCTAATATAGGAATTTACAAATAGTAGGTATTCAATATGTATTGTCTAACTTATATTCATTAGCTGAGTAGATTAATAATGAAGATAAACTTTCAAGAACATTATTTAATTTTGCAAATACTTTTAAGAATTTAAAAAAAACATTTACATGTTACTTATGAAATATCTATTCATTACCATATAGATTAAATTGCTTGGTTTCCTTACTCAGAATCTTCCAGTGGCTTCCCATTGCCTTAAAGTAGCCTATAATAGCTAAATAATATGGCACTTGCCCAGTCCCCTACCTCAGCTTCTATCACTATCTACCTTGAACACCCCATACTGTGCTTCTCATTTCTCTTCAGGAACTTTACACCCGCTCTTCCTCTTTTTGGACACTCCCCTGCCCCCAGTTATTTACATGGCTTCATCCTTCATGTCCTTTAATTGTCACTCTGAGATCTTGCCCTCAGAGAAGCCCTCCCAGGCCACTTCTTTCATTTTTTTAAATTATTTTATTTTTTATCTGTTTTTTAGATATATATGATGGTAGAGTGTATTTTGACATATGATACATACAGTGGAGTATAATTTGTTGTAATTAGGATCCTATTCTTGTGGCTGTATACGATATGGAGTAACAATGGTTGTGTATTCACATATCAGCATAGGATAGTTATGTCTGATCCGCTACTGTCAGGCCATCCCTTTCTAATACAGCTGTATTTTCATTCTTTTCCTTACCTGGAATGATTTTTCTTCATGGTATACATTGCTACTTCAGATTATAATACTTACTGTCTTACTGGTATCAACTTCAGCACCTGTGATATAATATGTACCCAGTAAAAAATATAATACATTGCACAAAGAATCAATGTTGCCTCATTAGTCTGTTGGATGGTGTAGATCAAGGGGTTACAACACAAGTGCCTTCAATTTTCAGGTAGGTAAGCAGACCCCAAACAAGATAGCAGGATGTGGTGACAGCAAGCAGCATTGGACAGTTTAGAAAGGCATTCAAATATAAAATAATTAAAAATATAAAATAATTCAGATAAAATACACCTGAGGATCCTATTGGACCTAACTGCTTTGGGTTTATGTAAGCCATATGCTTAAAAGACAGTAGTGATCATCTAATGATAGTTTTGGAGAAAATGTTATTCGGAATAAATATATATATCTACACTTTTCTTTTGTCTTATCTTCTACCTTTCTTAAGATTTGAAGGTGAATTAATGCAGTGTATGTGTTCAGTTCTGACTGTTCATCTTCCTACTAAGGTTTACAATGAATGCGAATGAGAATGGAAAACCACCTCTAGGTTTTCTAATCACAGAAATAGGAAGCTCCAGACCTAAGAACATAAACACAGTGATGAGAATGGGGATGAGGGTAGATTGCAAGGACAGAGAGAAAATAGAAAATTCCATCCTCCCCTTCTGATGCCCACTGTAGAATTTGCAGAGCAGGGTAATTTCTAGAGGGACGCTCATCCTGTGAGTAAGAAGGCTAATGAGGTTAAAAGGCCTTTGTCTGTTGGACTTACCCACTTTGTACACACGGTCTCCACGCGAGAACTAAGGTGGATCTTTGGCAATTCTGATTCTCTGGCATCCTAACTGGTCTGTGATAAGGTTCATATTCAGTCAATCTATTATTATCCACTATTTATATTTCTCTGCAATCTATGTCCATGCCACATTGCTTCAGGCTGTGATTCACAATCATAAACCATAGTTTATATTTATCAACTTCAGTTATGAGAAAAATTGGGCAGGCAGGATGTAATTACACTGTCAGGAGCTGCTAGAAGACAAACACTGAGGCTCACACATCAGTGACCACAGAAGTCAGGCATATTCTCCTAGTGGTTCCCTTGGTGTGTCTTGAGTCTCTGTAGCTCCTCTAGCATCCAGGAAACCACAGTTTTTTGCTTTTGGTTACCTTATTTAGTTTTCTACCAAACTGGAGTAACATTTTGTAATAGAGATGTCAGTATTTTCAACAGAACTTTATGATTTGTTTTTATGAGACAATGATCAGCCTTGTAGAAGCTTACCATAATTTAGATTAATTTATGGTGAGTCTGTCAAGCCTAAAATTAACAGAGAAAACCCAGCAAAAACGAATCTGTCAGTTCAAGGCACAGACTTCAATCCTTTAATCACAGCTAAATTCTTACTTCTGGGGCACCAAAGCTGTCCTCACAGCAGGGTGTTATGGCATGTTTGTAATGTCTAAAGGGTAGAAATATGCTCAAATTGCAGTTCAAATAGTGTTTTTAAGCAATAGCAGCTTGTAGATGTTGTTAAATTCTCTGCGTTTTTTCCCGGAATAATTCGACTGAGTAGCACCTTTAGGTGCTTGGAGAATTTATTACTTTCAGAACAGGTCTTATGATGTAGTGTTTTTTTTTAAATAGGATATTAATTTAGGAATCATAAGCATTAAGAGAAACAAATTATATATCATCTCCTCACACCTATCTATTTCCAGGGCTCAGCTCCAGAATATCATCTTTAAAAGAACACCTGATGAACTATATTTTAAAAATAACTTAAAGAGAGGTGGCATGGAATAAATCTTAAGCAAGAGAGAAATATTTTCTCCTAATTACTATTTTTCCCACACCGATAAAAACAAAATCCATATTTTTGGTGTTTGCTTGTACATTTTTCATATTGTTATATGTTAAAATGTCTCTTTATTGAATTCTAAGGTCATGTAAACATTTTCCCGTGATGTTTAAAAAGTTACAATAAAAAAATGTTTTAAATTTAATTCATTTCAACATCTTAATAATATATTTGAATTGGGTAATCCATTATTTAAGAGCAGTCATAAATTTAAAAGAAGTAATTTGACTTACATAGTCAGATCAGGCATAATGTTATGAATTCTGTTAGCTTCTAAATGTTCTTGAGATATATGAAACAAAGTACAACTTCAATATTCTATCTAGCTTAATGACCTCATCTATATTTCAAATGTTTCCAATCAATATTTTTCTTCATTTCATGTCAACTCACCATTATAATCACATATAATTGAAAAGTTAAGGATCAGCTAGCCTGTAATAAATAATTTACAGTTGTCATTGAAAAACATAGTTAAATACCACTGAAAAAAACAATGTACATATTTTTATGTTAAAAATACATTTTTCATTTTTCTAGTTTTCCCTCCTTCTCTCTTAACTTTTAAAACCAATCCATTCAATGTTCATTTTGTGATCCAGAATTTCTTATCATTTCTCAACTATTTCTATCAGCTCAATCAAATAAAAGGTGCAATTACCTCCCGTTTTTTAAGGAACGATGACATGTCTGTGCAACATGACTAGTTAAAATAAAACCTGCCTGAGTTTTCATGTGGAGATTCTGGAGTCATATGTTTGACCAAGAGACATTGGGATCCAGAAATGATTATATAATCTTCTCTTCATGTCCTTAGGCTCACTGCATGCCTGTTCTTCTTTTTCAGCTCATTGAACTATAAATTTAGGGATTTGTTTTAATCAAGATCACGGCTCAGTAAAATCAGTGACTATAATGGATCTAACTGGTAGGAAAGAAAAATGCCTTTCAAATAGCACTCTTAAATAACGGGGGTTGGCCAGTGCTCTGTATCCTGGGGAAGGAATCTATGTATATGTTTGTCTAACTGAGATGAGGCTGGTCAGAGAACACATCTACAGTTATACTTGGTGGCTTGTGAAATACTCCATGGTTAGGAGTGGCTGGCTAGGCCCAGGTGGAGAGAGGCTTGGTAAAATCCTCCCTCTCTCAGATTGGCCTTTCATGGCCAGACCAAAAGACCAATGCCTCTCTTCCAATAACTTGACTCCCTTCCTCTTTTTAAAAGACCTCTTTTTAAAAATCTCAATTCATTTAACAAATATTTTCTGAGGATATGTTCTCCACTAAGTATGTTCTAGGTTAATGTTTTTCAATCCTAGCTACTCATTAAAATTTCCTAAAGGGACTTTAAAATATGCCTATGGCAGGCTCCAAGCACAAAGTCACTGGGTGTGATCTTCAGTGTGATCAGCATGGAGAAGCACTTTGCAGGTACTGAGGTTAGATCCCTGCTCCCAATGTGCTTACATTTTAGTGAAGGAAGCATGCCAAATATTTATAAAGGCTTTTGTTTCTGCTTAGTTCTAAATAGTGGTTAAAACTAACAAGTCTTTTTAATTATTGTTGTCATTGCCCAGCCCTCATGGGTCTCCAAATTGAATATGCCTGACTTCTATCATTCTTAAAATTATAAGCTATGGTTTATAACTTTAAATAGATCTAGTGTGGGCTGGGGTTGGAGCTCAGTGGTAGAGCACTTGACTAGCATGCGTGAGGCACTGGGTTCGATTCTCAGCACTGCATATAAATAAATCAAATAAATAAAGATCCATCTACAACCAAAAAATAAAAAAAAATTAAAAAATAAATAGATTTAGTGTATGTTGCTCCTAGGTGCCAAAAAGAAGAAAACATAAATCCATTTTATTAACTGATAAAAATAGAATACCATCATGTGTACTATGAATTGGGGGAAAAAAACTCAAAAAGCTAGCAGGAAATTATTACAAATATGAGAATTAGGGGAAAAGGTAGAAAGAACCATGTCGATTAAAAACCTAACTAACTAACTAACTAAATAATTTTTTTTAAAAAAGCTAGAGCTGAAAAGGCTTCAGACATTAGAATAACCACACCAAGTTCAAAATAAATATGTTTAATAACCTTAACAAATAAAGACAAAATTGAAAATACAAGTGAACAAGAGACTATTGAAAATGGGCAGGTAAAAAGAAAGAAAAAATAAAAACTAATGCAACTCTAGAAATATTTAAGGTAAACTCTCTGAAGTTAAAAATATTGGGGGTTAAGAGTTTTATGTAGAGATATATCTTATATAAAAGAGAAATCACATAATTACAGAATGCTGAGAAAGGAAATTGAAGACAACACCAGAAAATGGAGAGAACTCCCATGTTCACAGGTATACAGAATTAATATTGTTAAAATGGCCATACTTCCAAAAGCTATTTATAGGTTCAATGCAATTCTTGTTGTTTTTTTTAAAATAATTTTTAGTTGTAGATGGACACAAACATCTTTATTTATTTATTTTTATGTGGTGCTGAGGATCGAACCCAGTGTCTCACGCATGCAAGGCAAGCGTTCTACCACTGAGCTACAATCCCAGCCCCCAATGCAATTCTTTTTTTAAAATATTTTTTTTAGTTGTAGATGGACACAATATCTTTATTTTATTTATTTTTAATGTGGTGCTGAGGATCAAACTCAGTGCCTCACGCATGCTAGGCAAGCACTCTACCACTGAGTCACAATCCCAGCCCCTCAATGCAATTCTTATCAAAATACCAATGATATTTTTCTCAGAACTAGGAAAAAAAATCCTAAAATTTATATGGAAGAACAAAAGGCTCAGAATAGCCAAAGCAATTCTGAGCAAAAGGAGCAATGCTAAAGGCATCACAATATCTGATATCAAATCATGCCATGGAGCTGTAGTGAAAAAAAAAATAGCATCATACAGGCATAAAAATAGACATGCAGACCAATGGAACAGAATAGAAGACACAGAGACAAACCCACACAGCTATAGTCATCTGAGTCTTGACAAAGGTGCCAAAAACATACTTTGGAGAAAAGATGGCATTTTTAAATGACTATCCATAACATAGAAAATTGAAACTAAATCCTTATTTCTTACCTGCACAAAAGTCAACTTGAAATGGACCAAAGACCTAAAAATTAGACCAGAAATTTTACAACTTCTAGAGGAACACATAGGATAATTACTCCAACCTAGGCATAGACAGTGACTTCCTCAATAGAACCCCTATAGCTCAGGAAATAACACTAAGAATCAATACGTGATATGATATCAAATTTCAAAAGCTTCTATAGATAAAAAGAAATAATTAATTGTGTGAAGAGAGAACCAACAGAATGTGAGAAAACCTTTATTAGCTGTTCTTCCAACAGAGGATTAATATCCAGAATACATAAAGAACTCCAAAAATTGAACACCAAATAAATAAATAGAACCATTCAATAAATGGGCAAATGAACTAAACTGATACTTTGTAAAAGAAGTACAAACAGCCAGCATCTGTACGAAAATAAATTTTAACATCTTTATCGATTGGGGCAATGCAAATCAAAACTACACTCGCTCTAGTCAGAATGGCTATCATCAAGAATGCAAATAACAATAATGCTGGTGAGAATGAAGGAGGAGGGGAAGTACACTGTGGGAATGGAAATCAGTAGAGCCATTATGGTAATCAGTATCAAGGTTCCTCAAAAACCTAAAAATAGAACTACTGTGTTGTCCACTTACACCATTCCTTGGCATTTTCTAAAAGAATTCAAGCCAGCATGTATTTCAATGTTTATTGTTGCACAATTCACAATATCCAGGATTGGGAATCAGACTAGGTGCCCATCAACTGATAAATATAAGGAAAATGTATATATACACAATAGAGTTTTATTCAGCCATAAAGAAGAATAAAATTATGTCATTTGCAGGAACATGGATGAAACAGGAGACCATCATATTAAGCAAAATAAGCCAGACTCATGAAGACAAATGTCATGTTTTGCCCTCATCCGTGGAAGCTAGAGAGAGAAAAGGGGTTAAAAAAAAAAGCATGGACCTCATAAGATAGAAGGGAGATCATTAAGGTAGAAAGCAACAAGGGAAAGGAGGCAGAGATATAAAGGGAGGTGCCAGGAGTAAATTGATCAAATTATGTGCATGTACAAATACGTCACGGTGAAGCTCATTATCCTGTATAATAATGTACATCAATAAAAAAGAAAAAGAAATACGAAAAGATGGGTTGCTTTTAAGACACTAACTGCTAGGCACATTGCTCTGCCCTCTTTTAAAGCATGCAATGTCAAAACAGATCATACTGAAGCATGCTATGACAAGAAAATGGAATGTTTATTACTTATTCAGGCAAGAGGTATTCCCTGGGTGAGGGGTGGAACCCATCCGCAAAAGGGCTCTCTGAAGATGTCCAGTGGAAGAAGACAAGGAAGCTTGCTGGATATAGGTGGGAATTTTCAATATGCTGGTAGACCAGGTTCTGGCAGACTGCCATAGTGAGGACCAAGAGGGACCCGAAGAGCATCCCTTGCATTCAGCTTATCAAATTGAGTGCAAATGGCATTTGGAGAAATGAGTGCAAGTGGCATTTGGAGAACTCTGATGGGGCTAAGCATTTACAGGGTTTTACCCATAGATGCAGCTGAGTAGGTATGAGTCTTCACTCATACTAGCAGGTGTTTAATAGTTTAATTAATGTCCTAATACTTAGGTTGATTTATTTCTATGTCACTAATAACATTAAATTAATTACCTTGAGATAATCATTTAACCAAGGGGAAAAAGTGAACTGGATCCTTACCTCTGGTTATATAGGAATTCAACTTCAAGTGGATCACAAACTTTAGTGTGCATGGCAAAATTCTAGAAAGTTTAGAAAAAACATGGCAGAGTAATTTCATAATTTGATAGAATTTTCTGGATTTATTAAAATATAATTGACTTTAAAATTGTGTTGTATTCAATTTGTACACAATGGTGATTTGAGATACACACACACATATATATATATGATGAAGGCATAATTATTATCTTTACCAAGTTAATGTATCCATTACTTCACAGAGTTACCTTTATGTGTGTGTATGTGTGGGCATATGTGGTGAAAACATTTAAAGCTACCCTCTTAGGAAATTTCATGCATATAATATCATTACTATAGTCACCATGCTATACATTAACTCTTATTCATCCCACATAACTATAACTCTGTACCCTTTGACCAATATCTGCCTGTTTATACCACTTCCAGGCAATAGCATTCTATTCTCTACCTTGAATTTGACATTTTTTGTTTTTACATATGAGATCATGAAGAATTAGTCTTTATGCCCCTCTTATTTCTTTTAGCATAATGTCCTTTTGGTTCATTCATGTTTCAAATGACTTTTGAAACATGATTTTCTTTTTTTAAGACTGAATAATAGTCCACAATAATAGTGTGTGTGTGTGTGTGTGTGTGTACACAACATATTGTCTTCTTTCATCTGCTGATGGACACTTAGATTGAGTCCACCTCATGGCTATTATGAATAATGCTACAATGAACACGGGAGTGTAGTTATGTCTTTGAAATACTGATTTCATTGCCTTTGGCTCTATACCCAGAAGTGTAATTACTGCATCATATGATAGTTGAACAAAGATTGAATTTGTTAAGTGAAATTCAAAAACATGCTAATCACAAAGGAAACTATTGATGAATTTTATCCATTAAAAATTATGAACATGTGTTCATTAAAAGTCACCATAAAGATAATGAAAATTCAAGCCATAAACTGGAAAAGGGAAGATAAAAACTGATGATTAAAATCCATATTATATACTTCCATGAGTTAATTTAAAACAAAAGATAAATTACTTCATAGAATAATGCTCAAAACACAGGAAAAGAAACATTCAAGGTGATGGTCATCTTCATTAGTTATGAGATATTTTATAAAACAATGATTTACCATTTTACATTCATGAGACTGAAAAGAATAGTAAATTTGAAAATATCAAGAGTTAGTGAAAATTTAAAATCTTTAGACTTGCTGGTGAAATAAAATTAGTACAACTACTTTGAAAAAATAAGGGCTTATTTTATAATGTTGAATATATGCTGTATAACCTATGCAAAACTATTCCCTTCCAAAGTTTTCCCTAGAAACATTTTACATACATGTACCAGAATGTTCTTAACAGGAATATTTGTAAAACTAGTAGTTGAAAACAACTCAAATGTCCATTGACAGGTCTGGGTAAATGAATGAATTATGGACTAGTCACACAATGGAATACTATCTCATCAACACTTAGGAATCTCAGAAGCATAATATTGAGTATAAAAAAGCATCTCTAAATACATAGACTATGACACTTAAAACTAAACAGCCTATCATTTGGGACACATATTTATGTGTTAAAAATACAGAGTAAGGCAAGAAAATGAGAAAAAAATAATTCAAGAAAATGACTACCCCAGATGTGAGAGTGGGAGGTTAAAAAGTCAGGGACATATAACAGCATGGTATTGCCACTATTGGAAGGAATACACAAGAGATTTGAACAACATCATTAGTGTTCTATTTCTCAAATTCTGTAGAGGGTTGATAAGTGACTAATTTTATTATTCAGCACCCTAACTTAGTTATATATTTCTTTGCACCTGCTCATTTATAGGCATTTTGAATATATTTCCAGTTATATAAAAGTATAACATCTATTGACTATATAGTTTATATGTACATTTGTAATCTAAAATAGGCTTAATTATGGGTCCCAAGCACCTTCTTAAAGGTTAGCAGATAACAGATTAAAATTTTACTTTACACCTGTTACTGTATAATCAAATTTCTCCTTTCTCTAAGCAAAGTATGTATTAGTACAATAGTTTAAAAACTCATTTGATTTAGAAAAATATGTGTATTTATAGATTCCACAAGAAATATTTTATATACACAATTATTTGTTATCTAGGAAAATATAGGTATAATCTTATATTTTATTAAACATTTCTAGCTACAAGAGTATATATGGTTGGTTCACAGTGATTAAAATATGACTATTAATGACTGTGAAACAGGCTATTAGTTTTTTTAAAAATATTTTTTAGTTGTCAATGGATCTTTATTTTATTTATTTATATGTGGTGCTGAGAATCGAACCCAGTGCCTCACACTTGAGGCAAGTGCTCTACCATTGAGTCACAAACCCAGCCCCTATTAGTGTTTTTGATAAAAATAAAAATGATGATGTGATTCTACATCACATACAACCAGAGAAATGAAAGTTGTGCTCCATCTGTGTACAATGAATCAAAATACATTCTGCTATCATGTATAACTAAGTAGAATAAATAAATAAAGATGATATCATGCATAAAAATTGAACTACATGTGTACAGAAATAAAAATAAATTTAAAAATATGTAAATAGGCAAGGCACGGTGGTGCATGCGAGTAATTCCAGCAGCTTGGGAGGCTGAAGCAGGAGGATCGTGAGTTCAAAGCCAGTCTCAGCAAAAGCGAGGCACTAAGCAACTCAGTGAGACCCTGTCTCTACACAAAACACAAAATAGGGCTGGGGATGTGGCTCAGTGGTCAAGTGTCCCTAAAGTTCAATCCCCAGTACCACCCCCCCAAATATGTAAACAGATAATTAGTATCATTTTTCTGTAAAGCTAAGTGTTATGAAACACAAAATGAAGCTCTGTAATGTCACTGAGGTGGGATCACTGTTGGAATTGAAGGCCTCTCTGAGACAGTGGCATTTGACTGAAGTGAAGGAGTCCACGAAATGCTGGACAAAGCACATTCCAGGCAGAGGAACCAGAAAGTTGTGAAGAAGTCCTGAAGAGGAACTAGCTTGGCATTGGAGGAACAGGAGAAAAGAAAAGGCTCTGGGGTTAAACCTGAGTGATCAGGGGTACTAGTCCCAGGGGAAGTCAGAAGGGAGAGCAAGGCTGAGCACGGGAAGTCTGCAGGTAGATTGTAGAAAGCCATTGAAGGGTATTAAGCATGCAAATGATATGATTTAAATTTGTAAAACATAATTTTGACTCTGGAGTAGGAAATAGATTTGAGAGAGCCATAAGTAAAAGCAGAGAGATAAATATAATAAAAGACCTATCAACAATACTAATGATAATAATAGCAGCCCAAGGTCTGCTGTGCACGCACTATAAGCTAGGCATAAACATGGGTGTTGAACCCAAGGGCATGCTACCCCTAAGCTACACCCCAGACCTTTCTTATTTTGAATTAGGTTCTCCCTAAGTTGCTGAGGATCTCACTAAACTGTTGAGACTGGCCTCAAACTTGTGATTCTCCTGCCTCAGTCTCCAGAGTCATTGGAATTACAGGCTTGTGACATGGCACCCGGCTGAGAGATTCAAATCCAGTCTACCTGACTACAAAGACACCCACCAGGTAATAAGAACCCTTGTGGTAGCCATTCACTCTTACTCTACAATTCTGCTGTTCCTGCTTGCTCTGCCTCTTCTGTTTTTACTTTCCTCTGCCTTCTAGCCCTAAAGCATGCAGCAGCTGCTGCTGCTATCACTATTTTCCAGGGTCAGTGCACCTGCCAAAAAAAGAAACTTACTTTATTTCCAGGATAGGAAAGAGCTGATGGCAACAGAAGGAAGACTAAAATGGAATTGTCTCCACTGAATTCCTACTATTGGCCTGTTCTTTACAAATGCAGATACAAAATAAGAAAGTCCTGGCTGTCATGAGGGCAATATTAAAGGCATCTTTAAGCAATCTTAAGGGAATGTGTTAAATAAGGGGTGCCTTGCAGTAAACCTCCAAATGCTATTCTTGTTCCATAAGCCTGATCAAAGCTTCTTTTTAAACCTGCTACTGAACATTTTATCTTGGATATAAATTTTTCACTTGTTTTGACATCTCTGAGGAGTTTTTTTAAACTTGCCAAAAAAAACAAATCTAAATATATAACAGATTTGTGAGTGCACCTTGAGAGAAATGTATTCTAGATCCAAAACAGCTATCACAGCCCATTTAGTCAACTTGTCACCCAAGGAAAGGACCATGGGTCAAGTCTGTGCCACTGCCTGGAACATTCTTCCTGGCTAAACTCCTACGCTCTATCTGGCTTGCTCTTAAATAAGTGGCATTTTCCTCCAACCTGTAGCCACACAGGGTGCCCAAATAGCTTACTCAAGCACTATTTTGCCCCTGGCCAGTCAAGAACACCAAATTCATACTCAGAGCAAAGGAAATGCAGTTTCCTCATAGAATCAAATCTTCAGGGAGTAATTTTCCTCTAAAGCTGCATTACTGATGGAGAAAAGCTTCAGTGGTTTCTGGTTGGCTATAGCTCCATATTTTTCAGTCTCATACATTTTTTTTTCCTTTTTTGAAACCTATGGAAGTTGCAACGCCCGGGCAAGTTGGGATGCAGCACACCAGCCTTGCCAGCAGTGAGATACCAGACAGCAGCTCAAATCAAGTCTTCCTGAGTATGCCTTTTTTGTTTGTTATGGGTTGTTATAACTGTCATTGTGGGTGTTTTAGGCCCTGAGCATCCTCAGGAAAACTCAGAAAACTGATCTGTTAGTTACACTATATATGCCAAGTGAACTAGTAAACATTTTCAATTCTGAGAAGACTATACCCTCAGTCTGCAAATGAGAAGAGGGCATTGCTTACTGTATCAGATGCATAGCCCAGGAATGAAAAGCTTACAAAAAGTTTTTAGAGCAAAAATTCAGGGCAGGCAGCATACTTTTTATATGGGGATCAGTTGAAGGAAAAATCTCTAAGGTACTGTAAAGGCTGCATATAAAATAGAGTGGGTGGCATTCCGGATGTTTAGGATAAGGACAGTTATTTGTTTGCAGGTGGGTGTTTTAGAACAGCAGTTCCGGACTGAGGGGTTGCCATCACGAATAATATGAAATGCCATCTGACATTCCCATCCCAGAAAAATGCCACTTCAAGGGAGAAACCAAAACAACCTGCTTCCCCATGCTGCTGTATCTGTAACTGCTGTGCCACAGTGGCTCACACCTGTCTGGTGACAGGCTGAGCACTCTGCCTTCCTGTACAATCTATGAACTTTGAAAATTATCCTCTGGGCTCTTTGAGTCAACAAAGAGAAAAATAAGGACTTCTTACTCTGAGTATTAGTTAACAAGAAATAGTTTCAACTTAAAACCTACTTTGAAATATTAATTCCTTTCTTTTGACAACTAATTCTGGCATCAAGCAGTGTAGGCATGAGAAACCTGATGCTATCCAGATTTTTCATATAACTCTTGAATGATGGATTTCAATTCCCAGATAAATATGTGACTAACTCAAACATTTGAAGAGATTTTCATGATCATATCTGCAACACACTGGATCCCTATTCTCTCTTGTAATTGTTGAGTCTCGCCCTTGTTAGAAAGACAAAAATAATGTAAGTGACATTTTGGAACTACTCCAGGAATATCAGTGTTTGAATGTGTGGAACTGTTTTTCCTGATAGTAAAATAAAATACATCGTTTTGATCTATTTTAAAGAAAACTAGATATTTTATTCATAACTCAGCTTTTTCTGCTCCTTTAAAACTGAGTATTGCATTACCTAGGGAAAGGCAAGGTTTGACAAATTATCCTTATCTTTGAGAATAAATACATGCTTTCCTTCACCCAACTAGACAGCTCGAACTTTATGACCCAGAGAAATTTCAGAACAATAGTGAGATCAGTGTTTTGGAATTGAGGACACTGACAGAATAAGCAAGAATTAAAGGAGAGATATGAAATTGTACTTTGTATCTCTGAGATATCACTGGGTCCAAGAGAAGACCCAAACCCCCAAAATATAACAGAGTGACAACTTTGCTGACAAGCAACTTGTCAAATGGATTTGAAAAAAAAAAAAATCAAAACACCAACAGATGGAATGTGTTTGAATCCCCTCCCTGCTGTTGTGTGTGTGTCACTAAATATCAGCAGAGTGCACCAGGGAGGCCCCAAAGGATCCTGCCAAGGAAGTAGCAATGACCCAAATGCACTTCCTATACAAGAGTCTCAAGGTTGATGAATGCAGCTGGTTTTTGTTGGCTCTTCATCTGTCCCTGGGTACCCTGTCCTCTTCTAAAACACACACATACACACAACACAAAAATCGAACCAGAAAACATCAGACCACAATTTTAGATCAAAGAAACTTTCCATATATATTTCCACGAAAACTTGGGTAAATATCATCTGTAGGTTTAAAGAATCAATCCTCCTGTTCCCTGTAATTAAGTGGGAAAATGAATTAGTGAACGTTTCCAAACATAAGCATTAAAAACAATAAATAAGCCTCTATGGTGAAGTTTTCCTTTTGGAGGGAAAGAAGTAACAAAATCTAAATTAAATTAGAGTGGTGTTCTGGGAACCAAAGTGGTACTACAGCTCAATAAACTAATGTAATTAGACAATGCAAGATTTCTTTTTCCTAGGCTGCAAGTCTAAAACATGGGCTTCATAAAGGCCCAGGATCATTGTTAGAATCCAATTCAACATTCCAGCTTCTCAAATTCACAGCCAGCGCACTCTGCCTTTAAGGTATCGCTTGTCTGATTATTGTGCCAGTCTCTCCATCTCCGAATGGTTTTGTGTAACTTTCAAGTGCAGCAGCACCGTTTGGAAACTGACAAGTGTTCATTTTGAAATGGAGTCATCAAATGCATGCAGCCTTCAGGAGGCTCCTCTTTTCATGAGAACAAACAAAAGGAAATGTTTTTAGTACAAAATCCTTTTTTAACAAATAAAAAGCTTGTATTGCACTGCGGGGCTGCCCACCTCCACAAAGCCCTGGCTCTTTCTGGTGGCCCTCAGAAGCAGGCTTTTCATCGTATAATTCGTCCAGGGATAGAGCATCTGCTGGGCTAATGAGCTCTCCTGCAGCCTCTTCTCCCGCAGGCGAATCCCCAAAAGCACAGTCTTAAATCAGATACTGTAGAAGCCAAAAAGGGGAGGAGGAAGGATGAAAGAAGGAAAAAAATAGGGTCAAGAAAGCCAAGTTAGCAGTAGGCCAATAATCATACCTCACATCTGGCTTTAGTGAAGTTTTGTGCTTGAAGATTTTCATCCACATAGTTAATTTCTAAGCTTGTTCTTTCATGGCCATGGTTCTGTTTTGAGTATTGCATCATTTGAGCACACTTCCAATGGATATTAATGTCATACATCATCATGGCAGCTTGCTCTTAAATATACTGATAGCGACCTTGACCAGGAGCTGATTAGAAGGGGTAGGATTAAGGAGCATTCCCTTTTTGCCAGAAAGTGGAGCGTGACATTGGAAACCTGAAGGCTCTGATTCCTGTCCTACTACTAATTTTCCCATGTTTTACACTGTCACCAGTGAATCCGGCAGACATTATTAGGATGCTATGTGACAGCATCTAATAAAGTATGTTGGAAGAGAAATCATTGCTCCCCTTCGCACTGATGATCTTTTGGAGAAATACAGTATTGTAGATTACAGGAGGTGGAGGTTGCAAACACTGATGATACCCATGGCAATTTATCATCAGCCAGCAAGTTGCCAGTGATGTACAGCTATAGAGGAATCGCTTCCAGGAGGGACAGGGATGGAGAGTCTGTCTTATTCATGGTAGTGAAGATGTTTTGGAGAGGATAGTTTGATTATTTATTGGTTGTTCGAAATTCGTGAACACAATTTCAAGATGTTGCAGGTCTGTACGTAGTGTGATGTATCTGGGGGATATTCTGTCTTTAGAATTGGCCCATAGAGTTGCTTAAAACAGTACAGACCCTTAGGAGTGGCTTTGTGATGAATCTGTAGAACTTAAAAGGCCAGGGGAGTATTAGTAATGCTGGGGTTAACAGAGGCAGCTCATTTTAGAAATTTGGTATTTGAGTTTTTCAACATTATCCAAAGTAGGTTCGCCACATTCTTTTTAACCAACTCTCCAGCACAGAGCAGATGGCTCCTCTATTAACAACCATTTGCATTTAACATATTGCAATGATTTATGTACCACATGCCACTGAGCAAAGCAAAAACATTCAGTAGCAACTAATTAGTTGAGTGTAAAGACACATATCTCAATGTACAGAGCCCTCTTCTGTTTTACGTTTTTTATAGTTTCCTGTTTTATTTGTGCACAGCAGTTAAATCTGAACTATGACACTCCTTCTATGATTATGGTAATACTTCTGGTAATTATGGTTCTATTAATGCCACAGTCATTCTTTTTTCTTTTATTATTTAGGAAGTTAACATTTGTATGTTAGAATTTCCCTGGACACTGATAAGACAGCCACATTTTATTTTTAAATGGTTGGAATGCTTGTAAGTTAGTACCAAAACCTTCTGAATGCTTATTTTCAGAAGTCAATTTTGTCTTTTAAATAGACTCTGTTCTATATAAAATGGATATGAAATAGAACTACTGAATCAAAAGGTGATTTACAAAGAAGGGCTAATTTTAGTGGGGTTTCTAATGTCTTATTTATTAATTACATGTTCCTTTTTCATCTTATCTTCTTCAGTAAGTTATACACTCTAATGTGCTCATAATTTTTCCTTTACCTGCTAAATCTCTATTCCAATTTCCTCACAACCTCTAAACTGGATGTGTTTCTTAAGTTAGTAACCTATGAAACTTCTCAGGACACGAGTTTTGCTGTTTTTCAAAAGTGGCTTTCCTAAAGCTAGAGGAGAAACAGAGCTAAAAATTGCATTCATTATTGCATCCTATGGAAAAGAAGTCCCAAATCTATTTTTTTTCCCTAGAGAATCCTGAGACATTTTCATCTCCTTTGTGCTGACCAACAGGGTCAATAGATATTACGATACTGTCACTGTGTGTCAAGGTGACAATGTTAGGACTGTAGGATGAACCAATGAATCTTTTATAAGTATGATTTTCATTCCCAAGAGCCATCTATGCAAAATGTCAAAGTAGGCCATCCATCATCAGTGAGGATAAATGCACGTCTGTGACCCAGAGGAAATGGGGTATAATATAACTGCATTTACCCAGGACCCAAGGAGCCAACTAAGAAAACAGAACTTGCTCTTCTTCTTTTGTAATTCCTAGTTTTAATTTCATAGAAATTTCTACCCATAGAAAACTCTAGAAATATGATTATGATAAATTTAATCTGCTGAGGCCTTTAAAGGGGAAGGAAACAATTAAGACAGATAAGTGCACATTAATGAAGGTACAAAAGAGTATGAATTATATATTAGTATAAATATAAACTCAGTATTTCAATATAGAAAGTGAAAAAAGTTAGTAAGGAAAGAAAAAATATTATGGTTAAAGTTCATAAATCCAATATGTTGGGAGACTAATATAAAAATAATATTGAAAACAAAACAGCTTCTTTCAAACTTAAAATATTTAGCTGTAGCTACTATTTGTGGGCCTTGTGGTTAAAAAACCACTATTTATTTATGTGTATTTGCATTTTAAATGTTAATAGTCTTGAAAAAGTTTCATGTGGGTAACATTTGTTCCATTTTATAGACGAGGGAACTGAGATTCTGAGATATTTTTTCCACAATCTGTCAAACAGAAAGTGGAGGAACTGGAATTTGTACCCAGGTCTGTGGCATAAAGCCACTTTCTCTGCTGCCTCTCCATGTGAACTGGAGTTGGTTGATAAATATACACCACAACCTGGTATTTTCTTACTTTAATTTGTATCAAAAACTCACATGCGATATTTAATTTCCTCTGGCATCTTATTTTGATCATAAAATAATACTAGAATCTTTACATATGCTGTTGTTAGTTGCAAAATCTAATAGAATAATCAATATCAAGGACAGGAGCAAATAATCAAATTGCAAAGAAGGCTCTTGGTTTAAACTCATCAATGCTAAACAAATATAAAATGTGTAACCCTGAGAGATATCCTTTTTCTTCCACAAGATTCTTGTTTTCTATAAATAACATTTATATTTAATGAAACCAGGATTAGCTTTGTATTGAAAATTGAGCTTGTCATTCCATCCGATTAAACAACAAGCAGTCTTGCAAATCCACATTTTACTCAGTATTTCTCTGTATGTGAAGCCAACTGTATTGTGAACCAGTTTTCTTGATGTACCTACCTATGTTAGGGAAAGGAGAAGGAAAATGTATTCTCCTTAGTATATATACAGATCTGTAACTAAAACCAGCCATCAGATATTTTCAACCATTAGATGACATTCAGCCATTTTAAATGATTAATAATGAAAATTTCATAGAGTTTAACTTTAACGTATGGAGGTAGTTGTTTAGTGATATCCTTGATGAAGATGAGAATATCAGCCTGTCCTGCAGCAAGCTTCTCTCATCCCAGAGGTGTGGGCTGGTGCTCCTCCTCTCCCCTGCTGTTGCCACAGCAACCCTATGCACATCCTTATCACTACAGAGACAATGTTGCTTTGTAATTTTCCTCTCGAAGTGCCTGTCAATCTATACAGATGGTAACAACTTGAGGACAGAAACTGTGACTTTTCATCTTTATCTGTAGCAACTGAAACATTGCCAGAAACTAGTAAGCACTAAATGTGTAAGTGCTTACATTTGTTTGTATTGTATTTTGTATTTAAAAAAAGACACTTATTGAAAGGGATATGGGGCAGATATTATTTTTTCTCATGTTATAGATCTGAGATTAGAAACCACATGATCTGATTCTCAGTTAAATGATGTTTTACTCTAACATTCCTAACAATTGCTATATTCTCACAAAACTTATGAAATCATTCCTACTTAAATATAGCTGCTTATTCTTTTGTTTCTTAATCTACAAACACAAATTATTTTTAAAATAGTGAGATGTCTCCATGGTATTAACAGCTTTAATCAAATGGTTATTGCTATATCTAAAACAGAACTCTTTCCTCTTTAATGATATGTTTCTGATATTCCCCACCTACTTTTCATATTTCTCTTCTACATTACGAAATTTATATATTTTACATTCTCTGTAGTGGGGTTAGAGGTGAAGAATCTGGTTTCTATGGTCTCCTTGGACATCAACACTACACGATTTTCAGCATGCTGTATCTTGTCCTTTCAACAGTCCTCTTGGAACACAGAGAAAGGCTCATCTCGCAGATTGTGACCAGTTGACTTCCTGGATTCGAAAGAAGTGGGCAGAACTGTTGTGCAAAGAGCATTGGAGAGGCCCTAGTGGAGCTACAACATGTAAAGAGAGCTCCCTAGCATCTTCAAAATTTCCCAAGAAATATGCCTTCTTCTCCTTCCCCTTTTTTCCCCCTTCTCTTTCTCTTTCTTCTTCTTCTCCTCTTCCTCTCTCCCTCTTTCCTCTTCCATCCTTTCTTCTTCCCTCCTTTCCTTCCTTTTTTCCCTCTCTTTCTTAAAAAAAACAAAAACAAAAACAAAAAACAGACACACACACACACATTTTCCAAAGGAAATAAATTAACCCCTGTGTTTTTGTAACTCTCTACTCCAAATCCTGTTCTTTATGCTTGTATTATTGGCTTGTATTATTGGTGCCAATCATTGTCATATAACAGCAGTTGTCAATGGTTGGAACACATTCAGGTTTAGAGACAGGATGAGAATATTTTCTAGGTATTCTACTATTATTCAGAAATACTGGGGCTGCAATCAGTAGAGGTAAAAATTATAGTCATCTGCTTGTTCCTAAAGGAATATTTATAGTTGGATGACAATAAAAATTTTAAATAGTGATTTATTTCATTTTTAAATCATCTACAGGACAACTTACTCATATATTCACTAAAACATTCTTATACTAGATTTGCCACTTCATCACTTTGTAAGTTAAAATATGAGTTCATTGTAATAGTCTCCAATAGGTACCCCTCTCAATTTCTAAAGATTATCAGTTATTTCATGACTCCTTCAGTTCTCTAGGATGAAACATTTGTTTTAGAGACTGTAGTATGTAGCATTAATTGCTCACCATTTGATTAGAATTTTCTTTGTATTTTTTTACATTAAATATAAGAACTAGAAACTCTATTGGTCCCTTTTTACCCTTCCTCCTGTTCTCTGTGCTATAACTGTACCCATTATACATATGTACATTGCAAACTTTACAATAAAATGGTAGAATTTTTGGTGTAAATAGTAATATGTATTTTAAATGAAAGAATGGTCTTTTATATTTAGCCTTATATTTTGAATTTTCAGTAATCTTCATTGCGTCCCAATGTTCTAAATTTTTCATTTGCTATTGTTTCCTTTTAGCTTGATAAACATGTTTTAGCATTTTCTACTTTGGGAATGATGATAATAAATTCACTTACTTCCTTTTATTCAAAAATGTTGTAAATAAGCCTTCATTTGTAAAAGAAAATTGTATTGGATGTAGAGTTCTGGGTTGACATTCTCCTCCTCTCTCTGCCCTTGAGAGGTATTCTACAGTCTTCGGATGTTAATTCTTTCTGATGAGAATTCAATTGTCATTTGAATTGTTTTTTACACATATGTAATTTTTTTTTCTTCTTGTTGCTTTAAAGATCTTCTCTTTATGTCTGAGTGTTGGTTCACGTGTGGTACACCCAGGGGGCTGCTTGACATTGATTTTGCTTAGAGTTCATTGTATCTTTATATCTTTGGGAAAACTTTAGATTACTTCCTCAAATATTTTTGCTATCCTATTTCTTCTCTTTGTAAAACTCCTACTACACATATATTCACCATTTTAATGTTATCCACAACATTTTGGAAACTTGGTTCATTTTTCATACCTTCTTTCTTACTGTTTTTTTCTTTTTTCTTCTTGATACCGGGGATTGAACTCATGGGTACTTGCCCACTGAGCCACATCCCTAGCCCTATTTTTGTGTTCCATGGAGACAGGGTCTCACTGAGTTGCTTGGTGCCTCGCCATTGCTGAGGCTGGCTTTGAACTCACGATTTTCCTGTCTCAGCCTCCCAAAGTGCTGGGATTACAGGCAAGCGCCACTGCACCCGGCTCTTACTGTTCTTCTTATAGAACACATTTATATAGATTTTCAAGTTTACTGACTTTTCTTTTAGCTTCAATAAACTATTAAGTACATCCAGTAAAATTTTATCAAAAAATTCAGATACTATATATTTTGTATGAGAATTTCCATTTGATTCCCTTCTGATGGTATGGTTGATAAATAAAATGTGAAAAATAAAAAGGAGTGCACAAAAAAATTAAAATCACTCATAATTCCACCATTGTGAGCTAGTCATGCACTGTTTCCTTATTCATTCTTCTTCTTCTTATAATTAGTATCATATTATTAATATTTTAAAGTCCCATTTTGCCATTTAAGAGTACATGATGAACTTAAATTATTTTAATAGATATGAATCTATACAGTTGAGTTTGCCCCCTGCCTCTTCCTCTGTCTCCTCAGTTCAAATTCTTTGCAACACCAAACCAGACACTATCAATATTTAAAGGCCTCATATACGAATTTTAAGATGTTTCCAAAGCACATTTTAACTTCTTGGTTGTTGGACCCATCTGAAGACCAGTTGGGACATATGGTGATATTGTGATTTTTCTAGATGTTGTTTGAAGGTGAGCAGAAGAGTCTATTTCTTTTCATTATCTTCTCCTCACTAGGGAAAGAAATCAGGAGTCACAACTTCTCGTCTGAAAGGACTAATTAGACGAATAATAATGTGCACCTGAGTGTAGTGGTATTCATTTATCCAGAATACACATATTACTTTTTAATTTATTTATTTTTTTGGTACTGAGAAATTGAACCCAAGGACACTTAACCACTGAGCCACATCCCTAGCCCCTTTTTGTATTTTATTAGGTCTTACTGAGTTGCTTAGGGCTGAGGCTAGCTTTGAACTCATGATCCTTGTGCCTCAGCCTCCTGACTCACACACATATTACTTTGATACCTTATTTTCAACTCTGGCAACTGGTTGAAACCTGGAGCTTTGCATTTTTGGTATATTTGGAGGAGATGGCATAACCATAACTATCGGGCTTTGCTCCGATTTCTTTTCAGTCTTGTGCAGAAACAATGCAAAGGTGGCAACAAGATGCCTAATGGAAGAGTGCAGATGCTCCAGAGAGTTGTGTACATGATGCTTAGAAGGGTATTCCATAATTACTCACTTCTTCCTTCAGATAATATTTCTTAAACCCCTAATATATGTCAAACCCACATCTAGGCACTGGGGACGGATCAGTAAATAAAATACAAGTCCAACATGGGTCTAGATTCTCATTATGCAGTACTATTATCCTTGGCCAATACACCTAATCATTCTATTTCACATCTGAAAAAGAGGGAGTTAGATTAAATTACTTTCATGAATTTTTTTCAGTTGTAAAAGAAATGATTTTGCAATGTTATGACTCTATTTGGCAGACACGCTGCCTATATAAATCCAGGACAGGAGTTCATCAGGCTGCCTCCTCCCAACCTGCCAAATCTCTGACCTCTTAGACTCCTCCACCATCATCTCTTGGCCCACCCTCCCCCCATCTGTTCCCTGTTCCCAGTAGCACTGGAGGATCTATAATTAAACATGGATGTCACCAATATGTTGTAACAGCTTTGCTTCCCTGATATTCTGGTAGCACCAAATGAGTAAAAGCAGCCAGGGTAACAATACAATTCCTAGACTAGGTGATACCCCTTAGTTGCACACAATATTTCTCTTTTCTGTCCTCTAATTTGTTACTCATTAACAGTCTTAAGGAACAGAGGAACTGCAACCTGCATTTAACTAAAATTAGCCTGTAGTTTTAAGAATATCATCCAAAGCAAATGGAAAAATATGTATTAATTACTAGGTAATTTTATTTTCCTTTAAATGCATGATTTTAGTTTATTTCTGTAATTACAGTTTGATGGGCTTACATACACGAGGAATAGAAAGCCTTTAACATCTCTATTTATCTCAAAATGCACCAGATTGTACCACTTGGCATTTCATTTTTCACATCTTTGCTGACTCTTCCATCACAATCTCTCTAGCTTAAAAACAAAAAAAAACAAAAAAATGCCTATCTATCCCAATTTTGTACTTAATTTTCTATAATTCTAAAAGATACTCAGGACTCCACAAGGTTAAAAAAATAGAGCAACAGTTAAAAAAAGAAGGATACTCCCTATGAAGTCTGCCTCTCCCTAAGATAGTCTCAGTTTTTCTTTTAATGTAGCAACAATATAGGAAGGATAATAGCTAACATTAGACCTTACTTTGAAAAATCAATCTCTTCTTAGCACTGCAAATAGTTTAAACACTCACACATACACATACACACACACACACACACACACACACACACACACAATAATGCTGTTTTCATTTATTTCCTTATATTGTAAGAAGAGTCCCACGATGGTAGAGATGGAAGGAAACTTATTATCCTCATATGAGTTCTGTGCATACTACTTCGTTGGGGGGTATTAACTGGCATTTTTTTGCTAAACAAGTTTTGGGAGGCTCTGGTTTAAGTAAAATGGAACTATTTCTTTGTCATAGGACAACTCAGAGCCTTTAATACACTAATAAGCATTGTGATTCTCCTAGAAGGAAATATTGTGAACATTTCCCAAATGTAGATGACTATTATGGGGTTTATTTGTGGAGTAATTCTTACGAACACTAATCTAGTAAAATATGCTCATTTTGTATGGGAGGAGACTCTGCTACAGTGGCTCTGATTTGCTCTGAGTTCACAAAGAATATCAACACAGCAAGAGCTTGAACTTATTTCTCTTGACTCCTAGCCAATGTTTCCTTCTAAAATAAGACAAATAATGACTTTGAAATCCTAACTGATAGGGTACAGACAGATGTGAGTGGTAGGAAGATGAGGTTAAGGGAATAATTCTCTAAGCTGTGTTCATTGTGCTGACCCACACACACTTTCTTTTCCAAGAAGCAATTTACCTTCAGCCCTGCTGGCCTAAGTGGACAGGATATGTTACATTCCTCAGCTAACCATTACCTGCAAAAGAAATGCAAATAATTCTGATAAGAGGAACACAAGTTACCCTGAAGGAAGGGAATTTTGTGATACTTACACACACCAGTTCATGAAACTCAGGGAGATAGGGATATGGTTGGGAGATAAATCCCCTAACCATAAATTCTCTAAGAACAGGTTCCAATTAGAATCAGTGAGCATGGGTTAAATTGACCTAGAGTTGTCAGGGCAGTGGGGACTTGAAGTCTCATGTCATCCTGCTGTCAGTCAAAAGTCAAGAAGTGAAAAAATGTTCAACATCTCTAGCAATTAGAGAAATGAAAATCAAAACTACCCTAAGATTTCATCTCATGCCAGTCAGAATGGCAATTATCGAGAATACAAACAACAGTAAGTGTTGGCGAGGTTGTGGGGGAAAAGGCACACTCATACATTGCTGGTGGGACTGCAAATTGGAACAACCAATCTGGAAAGCAGTATGGAGATTCCTTAGAAAACTGGGAATGGAACCACCATTTGACCCAGCTACCCCACTCCTTGGTCTATACCCAGAAGACTTAAAAACAGCATACTATAGTGGCGCAGCCACTTCAATGTTTATAGCAGCTCAATTCACAATAGCTAGACTGTGGAACCAACCTAGATGCCCTTCAACAGATAAATGGATAAAGAAACTGTGGTATATACACACAATGGAATATTGCTCAGCAATAAAAGAGAATAAAATTATGGCATTTGCAGGTAAATGGATGGAGTTGGAGAATATCATGCTAAGTGAAGTAAGCCAATCTCATAAAACCAAATGACGAATGTTCTCTTTGATAAGTGGATGCTGATCCATAATGAGTGGGAGGACACGGGAAGAAAAGAGGAACTCTGGACATAGGAGTGGGAGGGGGAAGGGGGCAGGAGGACAGTAAAGATGGTGGAATATGATGGACACCATAGCCCTAGCTTTATGTATGACTGCATGTATGTTGTGATTCTACATCACATACAACCAGAGAAATGAAAAGTGCTCCATCTGTGTACAATGAATCAAAATGCACTCTGCTATCATGTAAACCTAAATAGAATAAATAAATTTAAAAAATGGAGGCTACAGAAATAATATTGGTGGTAAAATTTTCTCAATTAGAACCATATACAGGATTATATCCTGGGTTTTTTATTATAGCATTTATTTTCAGGGATATAGAGGAGAACAAACAAACAACAGCTATAACCAAATGTTATTTATTTTTGAATGAATTATTTAAATTGTGCTCTTTCTTTCAAAATTCTGTTCTTTCCTCTTATGTGTTTGGAATAAAAATTTAGAGACTCAAATATTAAAGTCATTTAATACTTGTTATTTTCAAACATCTCTAATATGCTTAAAATATATTAAATAAAATGAACATATAGAGAATCTCAAAAAAAAAAAAAAAAAAAAAGAAGTGGACCTTGACAGGACTCTCTGGAAACTTCTCTGGGATCTCCAATAAAACTGGAGTGCAGGAGAGGCAGACTGTCCTTCTCCTTTTTAAGAAGACCTACTCTCTCCCTTGAGAGTATCCCCTTTCCCTTTTCCTAGCTTTTCAATGAATTCATGCCTGTTACTCTGAGTTACATGTCTAAAATCTTTCTGACTTAATCACAAGAATCAGAAATTGAAGGGGGATGGGTCTTTGCACTGTCTCGGTTTCCCAGAAGGCCCAGCCCTATACCATAATAGTTTATCTCTGTCCTTTCAAATTATTCCTAGCACAAAATCATTTGTCCTAGACACAGTCACAGCATGACAAGAAAGAGACAAAACAGTAGCTATCTTAATTGTAATACATTTGGTTTGGGATATTGGACCAATAAGGTTTATGAGGCGGCTACATCATGTTTACAGCCTGTCTCTCAATGTAGTCAATGTTTTTCAAGTGGAAGATCAGAAACAAATTCATATGCCAACATAAGTAATTTAAAACATTTCCTTCCCACCTTGGCCTGATTGATTAACCTTGTTTGGATGAAGTTTTCCTACTGATTTAAAAAAAGGCAGAAATAACAACCATGAGTTTATACACAATGTAGTCACTTCTGATTAAACTAATATACTTAGTTCTAAAAGTGACTTACTGAATTGAAATATAGATCTATATTGTAATAGATTCAATATGTCAATTCACAGCACCAAATTACAATGATAAAACCCTTAGTATTAACCTTTTGGTTCTTCTATTTGTAGAATAATTAGGAATGATCTATTTATTGAACCACTGCATATAGATCCCAAAATCTCTCACACTAAATATCCGACAATGGTCATCATCTCTGAATATGTCAGGAAATGCCTCTGGTTCCAGGGAAAAATCTCAGCAAGACCATTGTTGGAAGATGCCAACTGCTGAATTCAGTCAAAAAACGTGGCTCCTCAAGTTAGACAAAAAAAATGAGTGCATTCCTGTTTCCATTGTTTGATATATAGATGTGGCTGACTATGACTTTCCATACAAATGCTAGCAGCAGAGGAGGAAATTATTTTACTTCTTCATTATGTGGTATTTTGCCTAAATATCCTATGTTTCTTAAAAAGAAGACATCTTTCCTTTAATGACCTACTAGCTTAAAAAATTTTGGCACTAGGGAATTAAGGATAAAGAGACAAATTCTTAAACTGGGTTGCTTTTCTGCATGCTAATGAAGTTTATAATTTAAATAAAGGAATTATTAGACACATTCTCTGCTTATAATGGTAGAAACCTCAAAGGAAAATGAGCTGCTTATGCATATATTCTCTTTATAATTCAAGAAAGTCTAAAGGATTTAAAAAATATGCTCCAAATTAGAATAGTACTCGGTTGTCCACTTTAAATGGGTGCATACATAAATCTTTCTTCTCAATGGTTCCACCAGAGCTAAGTAAAAATGCTTTTGGTCCTTTTTTTATTTTTTAATTGTGGTTGTTTTTAATTTACATATTCTTATTTCATTTTCTCCTTAAAAGAAGGACTTCATTCTTCCTTTAAAAGAAGAGTAAATTAGAATTTTGATGGTTGAATGCTTAAATATTGATTTAGCTTGAAAAAAAAAAAAAGACCTGAGGGGTAGGATCATTGACTCTGAACTTATGAAATTGTATTATACACAAGAGGCAGAACACTTTTTCACTGTAGTTCCAGACAAGACAATGTAGGCCAATATGTGAAAGCTAAAAAAAAAAAAAAAAATAGATTGACCTCACCCGAAGAGCAAGTTTCTTTAAAACAAACTAATCTTTGGCCATTTCCAAGTTTATCCATTAATATCTGAGATTTGGTTTAGTTCATGATGAAGCCACTGTATTAATTAAATACAGTGGCAGATATTTAAATTTATGGACAAGTATGAGAGAAAAATTAATATTCAAAAAATGCAGTTCATTTACCTTTCTTTTCCCTCAGAAAATGAGAAACTCACTGTAATTTGATTTTAGCAGTAAAATACTTAGATCTAACACAAGAAGATATAAAAATTAAGTAAGTTAGAACAGTTATGGTTTAGATATGAGGGGTTCCCCAAAATCTCATGTATGAGTCAATGCAAGAAGGTTTAGAGGTGAAATGTTTAGGTTATGAGAGCCTTAACCTGATCAGTGCATTAATTCCCTAATAGGGATTAACTGGGTGGTAACTGTAGGCAGATAGAGTGTGCCTGGAGGAGGCAGGTCTCTGGATGTGTGCCCTTAGGGTTTATATTTTGTCCTTCTTGAGTGAAGTTCTCCCTCTACTTCCTGGTGCCATGTTCAGAGCCCCTTCTTTCAGCTACACACTTCTACCATTATGTTCTGCCTCACCTCAGGCCCCAAAGAATGGAGTGGCTGTCTATTGGATCGAGACCTATGAAACTATAAGCCTCAAAATAAACTTTTTCTCTTCTAATTGTTCTTGTCCGGACTTTTGGTCACAGCAGGGGAGAAGCCTACTAAAACAAGTACAGGTAAACACCCCATAATCTTGTGTAAACAAATACTGAGCAGCCAAAAGTCATGGTGAGTACAACTCCCAGGACATTCCAGGAAGGGCAGAGCCACCAGATTTATCGATTCCTTGTAGCTTTTTAAGGATGGCTCCTTTGGGAATATTCCAGGACTCCTATATCTACCAAGATCACTTCAGGGTGGCTGGCTGGCTGCCAGACGATATCATATATGTGTGATGTTAGAAAAGAAAGCTATGGAATGTCTCTGGCTCTCAGTTTTCTCATCTGTAAAACAGGGTTAAATACCACCTGTTTCATAAATCTCTTGTAAGAATTAGAGTAAATAAAGTACCTGAAAGAGTTTTGTAAACAGAGAGTTAGACAAATGTAAAGGATTGTTATTAGCATATTAATGGGGAATGTTAGAACTACCTGAATTCATTCCTCTCTCTATTGATTTCCTGCTACTTCTCAGACTATTTTTCAATTTCCTTCAGAAATTACCTTTTAAATGACAGCATTCCACAGGGTTCTGTGGATGTTCTGTGGACCACAGTCATTTACAACTAGACTTTATCAGTGTCATCCATTCCCCAAACTTCAACCACCACATGTATGGTCATAAATTCCAAACCTAATTCAAATTGCTTTCTAGGGCACTAGAACAACAATATGAAAAGTCCTTAACTGGACTTTCCACTAGCATTTCTATTACTTGAAATGGCATAACATGAGTAATCAGCTAAATCACTAATTACCTAAAATCTTGTTCCAGTACTTATTCCCTATGTTATGGCTCACTGTCCATTCAATTATTTAAAGATTCTTTCCCTCAGTTCTTCCTCAGAATCTGACTGGTCACCAAATCCTATTGACCTTATAAGAAGTCTTCAAACCATTGCCATGAGTTGGCTTCCATGGAATTTGGAGAACTTTTCTGGCTGCTCTGCTTGAGCATTATGGCTTGGCATTGTAGTTGCCCCCCATTTATGCAATGTTACATCTCTCTAGGGTGCACAGACACCAGAATAGCCTCTACCACCATGGCATTAAAATGTTTCTCACCTGCACTCAACTGAAATGTGTGAATCCATATGATTTTAGATTTCTTATGACACGAGGTACTCAAAGAGCAAGATGTGGGTATCCTTTAGAGCTTTATAGGGATGCTGATGGTTCATAGGGAGGAGATGAGAAGGCCTCTCTCAGGGCTTTAAACTCCAATTCCTGACTATTTGGAGTGCCTTAACATGCTATGCTGTTTTTATGCATCATTTGTTTGCCTGGAACATCTCTTCTGCCCTGGCTACTTGGCAAACTAAAGCACATGTTTCAAGATACTGTACAAATCTCCTATCCTCATCAAAAGTTTTACCCATCTTCCCACACTAAATTAGTAGCTCCTTCTCTGGGACCTTAGTGCTTTAAGCATTCACACAGTGCTATGGTTTAGATAGAGTTAGAATGTGTCCACAAAGGTTCATGTGTTGACATTTAACCTCCATTGTGAGGTACTTAGAAGCTGGAAACAATCCAACTATGGTGTTCAGAGATGAGGCTTTTGTAAGTAATTAGAATTGGACAAGGTTATCAGGGTTATCCCATGATTGAATATGAAGAGGGAGAGCAACCTGAAGAGGTACATACTTCCTTTCTTTCACTATGTGATATCCTGTGCTGCCTCAGGACTCTGCCAGTCAGGCAATCACCATATGTGGTCCCTTGAACTTCCAGAACTGTGAGATAAACCTGTTTTCTTTATAAAGTTACTAGCTTCAAGATTTGTTATAGAAATAAAACAAACTAATATGTTAAAACTACTTAACCCATGTTGTCATGGTTTTTTTCTTTTTATACAAGTCTCAGGTGGAGGGTAAGTGTCTACTGATAACAGAAAGAAGGAAGATGTTCTTAAAGCAAAATCTATTCAATGGCAGGAAAGCTCAGCTTCAATAATGAGGAGTAATTGGGAAAGAATGGCTAAGGGCCAGGCATAATATTTAAGTGTCTTGTGGGATTGCCTCTTAAACAAGGGTGGAAAGTAAATATTTTGGTAGATTTATTCAAGTTGTCGAAAGACACTTAGAGAACTTGTAGGAAAACTGATAAGCCTCTGTAGTTTGTAAATCACTTCTGCATTACATGATTTTGCAAAATACGAAAAATGCACTACTGCTTTTGCTTTCAATCTTCTCAAATGTTCTTGCTTACCTGACGCTACCTATTTTTGCTCTAACCACTTGGAAGCTTTGCTTCAAGGAAGTGAACTCTACCTTGTCCTAATTATGTCAAACAAGGAGAGTCAGCATTCAAACAGTAAAGGAGATTTATAAATGAAAGTGCCACTTTTCTAGGGGAGAGGGGAGCTTTCTCTCTCCAGCACCCAGGCAGGGAAAATCTGTCTCTGGCCCTTTCATGACCCTATGTTTAGGCAAAGGAGAATGTTGTTCTGAGCCTGGGCAGGGGTGAAGTGAAAATGGCATCAAAGACACTTCCTGAAGGGAGCTCTGCATCAGTGCTCCCAGTCTCCTCTCCTGTGGTAAGCAATAGAGTAGAAAAAGCAAAAAGATTCTGCAGCAGATTCCCCTTATCTGAGGGGAACATGTTCCAAGTACCCCGGTGGATGCCTGAAGTAGCAGAGAGTACAAATCCCATATATGCTATGTTTTTTCCATTTTTTTCTTATATATCCACACCTATAATAAAGTTGAATTTATACATTAGGCACAGTGAGTGACTGACAACAATAAATAATAGTAAAATAAAATTAATGATATCCTATAATAAAATTTATTTAAAACTTATGAACTGTTATTTCTGGAATTTTCTTCCATTTAGTATTTTTGGACATGAGTGACTGAAACAGTAGATACTAAACACTAAACCATTGATAAGGCTTGGACTTATATTTGGACTATATTTGGACTTATACTTGGACTATATTTACTATTTGGACAACTAACTACCTATATAGGAGTCTGAGTAAGTACTGAAAGGGAAACAAAATGGAAAAAATTACTGACAACTATATAAATATTCTGTAAAAAGTCAAGTAAAAGAGATGTTGAGTTGAGTTTTCTAGGCCACTGGAGAAATTCCTTTCAATTCTCTTAAAGTTCTTATTAAAACAGGATTTTTATTTTCTTATGTCTGAAACCAATAAGTTGGTACATTGCTGATAATACATCTTAAAAATAAATGAGCATATTACCATATGTTCATTTATCTTTCAGATGTAAAAACTATTAAAATAAATATCATTACTTCCTTGAACTGTTCACCTCAAAGAAACCATAAAGAATGTTGAATATACATTCTAATAAAATCTATGCATCTGACAAAATTTCCAACTTTTCAATTAATTTAATTATGGAACACTTAGAAGGAAACAAAATAACTAAAAATCACAACATACAATTATGTAACTAAGAAACATTTGAACATTACCTGTACTTAACAGTAACCCCATGTCTATACGAAAAGATGTTCAGAACAAACATCTACTCTTCATTTCTTTTCTTACCCTTCATCTGGGTAGATTTTATTTATGCACTAGACGACCTTTTTGGCCATTAGAACCATCTTGCTTCAGCAGTTAATTAACACAAGTACCATAATTTAATACAGTTAATGCTACTTGATGCCCTTTAATGTACCTTCCATTAGTGATATTATTGTAGTATTACCCTGTAAATTAAAATGAGATCAAGACTAAGAGAGCTGCTCTTTAATTAAGGTACTGGCACACTGCACTCTTCTATTATTCACTAGAGAAAATCACCCTGATTTACTGAAGCAGGACATCCATAAGTCAGAATTAGCCCATGAAGATTATTAGGTTTATTGAACAATGTAAGTAGTACAGAGTCGCTGAGATTGCCAATAGCCATGTTTCCTCTTTCCCTCCATTATCTTAATAAATACACAATGAGAAGGAGTAAATGAAAGCAAAATAAGTATAGCAAAAGAGGAATAAATTACTTATGATAAGATTATGGTTTTGTAACTAGTAAAATAGGTATCAGATATATTACCTACTGAAAAGAACATAAATACTACATTAGTCTAATGACAATCAAAACATAATTTTCACACCAAATAGCACCAGTCAGTATAAGTAAAAACATGCACAAAAAGTAGAGAATTGGAATTCACAGCCACTTTAAACAAAGATCTCTATTTTTGTTTCATAGTTTAATATTTCAAGATGAAACATTTTGAGTTCTTTTTCTATTATTCTATGAATGTTTACACCTGGACTCCATTCCACTATCTCAAAATAACTTGTATCAATTTCCACATTTTGGTTTTCAAAGGAACAAGTAGAAAAATATCATTATCATTATCAGATACAGATATGTAGGTAGAGGCATGTAAAATGTTGCCACTATTTTACGAGATGTTGGGCTGGGTAAATGAAACAAAGACCTCAGTTATATTTTTGGAAATATATATTTATGATTATTTTGAAAAAACACTTAGAACTTTCTTTTCAAATCATCAATTAATATTCAATCCTCTATAAGAGATTTGTTATATAGGAGAAAGACCACCTAGGCCATTAATCCTACTGCAATTTTCAAAGGTAAAATAATTATATTAGTGTCTGCTGAAAGACCTATGAACCAGGCTATTGCTCAGTGTTTCTCTTTAGTGGCTCTGTCATGAGCAGATCTTCCTTATATAACTTGAAAGCTGGAGACACGCCCGAGCCATCAGGCTTTGCTTCTTTAGTCCCTCCCCTAAGACTAAAAATACTCCCGCCATCTGGTGCCTAGTGCAGTACATGCCAGCATCAGTTCTGCCCTGAGGAATTTGGACAGAGTGTGCAGGTGAAAGAGTGGACCTCATGGAAGGGGCTCACCTCTACTGGACCTTTCTCTTTTGCCCAGCTGCTTCTCACCAGCTTACAGTTGACTGGTGAACAGGAAAAGACAGTGGAGGTGAGTCCCAGAGAAGGGAGGAGGGCTCCTGCAAATTCCCCAGAACCACAGAAATGCAAGTTGGAGGACAGTAGGAGGACAAAAGAAAATGGTAAACTTGGAGGGATTCTGTGTTTCTAACATGCCACCTTCAGATGGCCTGTCTGACCCTAGTGGCAAAAGCATAAAAATGTCTTTACTTTTAAAATGTATTTTATATTTTTCTTTCCTCTGATTGTTTCTTCTAAACAATTGTTTCTTTTAAACAACCAGATGAAAAAAAATGGACACCCAATGACAAAAATAAGCTCCAACAATGGTGTTTCCTAGCCCCAAGGTTACTTAAGATTGCCTTCTTGACAAGTGGAAGGGCAAGTGTTTGGAGGAAGTTGGGTTATAGCAACGTGGACTCAGATTAAGGATTTCTCAAACTGTAAGGAAATTGACCTATGTAAATATACCTAGTAATGTAGATCACTCTAGGATTCAAATCTAAATCCAAATCTCAGTTTATTAATTTTGACCTTTAATCTTATAAATAAAACAAATACTTACTACTTGATTTTGATATAATATTGCTAATAATATCAACATAAATTATTTTCATATTATGTCCGCCAGAGTAAGATACTATAAATTAATAATCTTTTGCTGAAATGTTCCGAAGCATGATGGCTGCATTTTATTATAAACAGCAAACTCGCGTCAAAGGCAATAGCTCCCTATCATACGGTCATGTTTCCCTGCTACTACGTGAACTGCTCTCTAGACCCTGGAACCTGCAAGCCCAAAATACAAATGTATCAGGGCATATATGTCTCAAAAATATATGGCTTTCAAGATGCCTTCATCATCCATCGCCAAGACCTTAGTTGAAAGTTTAAAATAAGGTTCCATAGTTAAAGTTGCTTTCTTGCATGAGGAATAGAGTTCTTGCTACTTTCGCACAGCTAAGATCCTGACATCACTCTGAGAAGACATGCCCATCACTCTAGTCTGGGTACCCACTAAGGCCCTTAGCAGCAGAGACTTCTTCCTCATTTTAGCATTACATGAGACAAGTCTCTGAAAGCTAGAGATTCTCAATACTTGTCCAGTTTCTGAGGACTGGGCTGCCCTAACAGATCCTGGGAGCCTGTAAATTGAATGAAACCTGTTTAAATTTTATAATTACTTAATTAAACCTACATGACAGAGGTATCATTTATATTATTATCCTCATATATTTTAACTTCAAGCTCTCTTGCCATTTTTGGAGTGATTATAGCTTTACTTATCTTTCCTTTATTTCCATTTACTATGAATTATACCCTTATCTTCAGTTTTCCCCACTCACTAACTCAGGCTTCCACTTTCACTAGTTGGCTATTTTGATTATGCCACATTTGCAAAGCTGGTTGAAAATCTCTATGTTGGTAGTCCTGGTTCTCATATCCAGATTTTTCTTTTAAACAACTTCAGAATTCTTGGAAACTTAATTAGGTTTCTAGTATATTGTCAAAACTAAAGACAGCCCTGACAGTGACCATTAGTATTGCAACTTTGGTCCATCTGTAATTGATCTACAAAATGAAGGGCACCAATTCAAGTCCATATTCTAAATGTGGCATATCATTTCAATACAAAACCATCCAAAAACCTAAAAGGTAGAACTTGTCCTTCTCTAACAGATGCTTTATTTCCTAGAAGCTGACCTAATAAATTTCAAGAAATATAGCTTTCATTTCCATATTTTTTTGGTCCAATATAACAAATATAAACAGATTGATGTACTGTGTTGCAATCCTCCTTGCATGCAAAAGTGCAAGATATATTTCTTGGTTTTCAGTTCCTGATTGGGCAATGGGATTTAATCCCTAAGGCTTAATTGCCTCAATGACTAAAACCAGAAACCTCCTAATTTAGGGAGTTCCTTTGTCTTAAGTAAGATACCCACTTCTTCTTCTTCTTCTTTTTTTTTTTGTTGCTTTCATTTGAATTATAAAGAATCCCATCAGGCCCACCAGGTTTCATGGCACCAAGTCTGGGATTACAAATTACTGCTGAGTACGAAGGGACTCAAATACCTTCAGAACCTATTAGCACACTGGTATTCCTGTGAAAATGTTGCAGCAGAACTTGACAAATGCCACCTTAGAGCTGTGGCCTCAACACACTCATGGTTCCTTTGGACACACCCATTCCCAATTGAGGCAGACATTCTCTTACCTTCCTCGCACCTTTATGTCTGAGATGGCGTAAAAGTAGCGTGCCAGGTGTAGCTCATCTACAAATATTTCCCCAACAGCTGGTCTCAGCAGCCTTATCCTCAGGTCTGTGACTGTGAAGAAATCTCTGAGTTTCTTGGTGGTATCCAGCTGTCCGTAGAGGGAAGCCATATTCCGTAGCCGAGGTCCAGCAAAAAACGCGAACCTGTCTTTGATTTCAAAGTGGATTATTTTGCTATTTGTCGTATACCCTGTGGAATACTCTTCTGTGCAAATGATTTCCAACACGGTGTGTTGTGATAAATCCTTCACAGATTTTGGGTCCATGTGAAAAGCGTCCAAGCAATCTGTGGCATAGTACTGATAGGGTTGCCATGTTCGTCCATAGTCAAGAGATTTCTCCAAGATCATCTGGTCTGGACGCCCCGATTCAAAGGTAATAACTATGTTGTCTGTGAGCTCAATGGTTTTACTCCAAGACAGAGTGATGTTAACTTGGAGAGGCTTGGGATACTCCTTCCAAGTAGCAGACTGCCAAAATGTGGAGGGGTGTCTTCCTTCAAAGTCAAACATCAGCTCAGGGGGGTGTGCCAGCTCAGGGGTGCTTGCATCACACTCATTATTGCACATATAGGGGTTGCCCTATGGAAGAAGAACAAGAGGTGCTGCATTAAAACACAGGATTGACTCAGGTCTTGCCATATTGCCATTGCTAAGAGTCATGGAAAGAAAAAAATTCTCAATAATCATTTTTATTTGTTCTAAACAGATTCTCCTCTATAATGGATTTTTAAAAAAAAGAAATATAATAATTTTCTAGTCTTATTTCCTTCCATGGACTTTAAGAAGTGAAAACAGTTTATTTATCCCATATGTGTTAGACCCATAATGTGGTCACAGAAACACAAAGACACAGAGCAACTGTCTAACAGCTCAGTACCTCCGCTCTCTCTTAGAAAGATGCTATGGAAGAGCAAGGGAAATTTCCCCTGCCTTAAGACAAGGACATTCCTTAAGAGCACAGTTCCTTAAAAAGTCATTTTTCAAGTAATGTTTCAGAACTAGCCATGAACCGTAAACCCATGTCTTATTTGAGAAGCGATGCCCCCATGCAGTGTTTAGTTTCTTTCAGCTTTGCCTCCAATCTATCATACTTAACTGGGTCTCTGCTTCATAAAGTCTGGTTTTAAAACATTTACTTTATTCACCACAAATCATTAAAATGTGGTACACTGCAGGCTCTGGGGCTTGATCCAAACATCTGCCATCCTATTAGCTAGAGATAAGAGGATTGCTCAGTGAAGTCTTGGGGTTGGGGGTGTGTTCCAAGAAAACCTGCTATGGTTATCCCTCAGTGTTCAAGAGGGACTGGTTCCAGAACCCTCATTGACACCAAAATCTGCAGATGCTCAAGTGCCTTGTATAAAATGGCATAGTATTTTCATATAACCTACATGTGTCCTCCTACATACTTTTAATCACCTCTAGATTACTTATAATACCTAACATAATGCAAATGCTATGTAAATAGTTGTCGTACTGCATTGCTTAGGGAATATTCAGACAAAAAAAAATTCTGTACGCGTTCAGTACAGAAGCAGTTATCAGAGGCCTAACCACATACTGCAGGAATGAGATGAGGTAAACCATGCTCAAACAATGAGCACTGGAGAGACTGAGGATCTGGGAAATGTTGAAGGCTACAGTGGCATGTGCCCACATGTCACCTCATTCGCCTGAATTCAACACAGTGACTGGCACATGGGAAATTCAGATTTTGTTTGTGGAACTTTCTGAATTTTGTTTTCTCAATACTTTGAATCCATAGTTGGTTGAATCTGTGGATGCAAAACCCCTGGTCATGGAGGGCCAACTGTATAATTCGGAGGGTGTTGCAAAGCAAACCCTGAGCCAGCCCATAACAGCCCTTCATGGACGTTAATTACTATTATCATTATTCTCTTTCTATCAAAAGTTACTTCCCTTACAACCCAAAGAAAGAGCTGGAACTAAATCTTGTTATATCACTGTCACAGCATTGTAATAACATGGCTTGTGCTACACTAAATGGCTGCTCTTGGTTTTCATCAGTAGATCCTATGGAGAATGACTGGCTCCCTGTTTTTATTTATATTTTTCTAAAAAAAGAGAAAATAGAATCATTTGGAAGCCACTACTCAGGTACATTAGTCCCTTCTTATCCCCAGGGATACTTTCCAAGGCCCCCAGTGAATGTTTGAAACCACAGATAGTACCGAATCCCCTATGTATATATTTTTCCTATAAATACTTACCTATAATAAAGAGTAATTTATAAATTAGGCACAATAAAAGATTAACCAAAGTAATTCATAATAAAATAGAACAATTATAACAATACATGGTAATAACATTTATGTAATAAAATTTATGTCTCTCTCAAAATATTTTAGTATATTCAGCCTCCTTGTGATGATGTGAGATGACACAATGTGAGGAGAGGAAGTGTGTGAATGGCATGGTCATTGTGACATAGTGTCTGGCTGCTATGTCCGGGTACCTGGACATGGCACTGCAATACCAGGCAGTGCCGATAAGTCAGACCTCAGCTAAGTGACAAATGAGCACATAGTGGAAATAGCATAGATTCTAGGCAAAAGGATAATTCATGGCAAGGGTGGGATGGAGCAGAATGGCAAGATATTTCATCACGTTACTCAGAATAGTGCATAATTTAAAACTCATGAGTTATTTATTCCTAGAATTTCCCATTTAATATTTCTGGACCCCAGTTGACCACGAGTAAATGAAACCATTTCATTTAGGAACTGTGGATAGAGGGAACTACTCTATTTGTCTTGCCCTGTACTGGATGTCGTGAATATGGATGGGTGAAAGAATCTACCCTTTGACATTGTCCTTCATTGTCTCTTACAATTGCAATTAGATTTCCCTTTTTTCTTTTTCATGAACTTTGAGCTGTTTTTCATACCTGTTAGATGCATGAGAGGAGTCTCAAATAATGAATCTACACTTTAGATATCGATGCTCAGTTACCTGCTGACTCCTATGAAATATAAGATGAACATTGGAGAATTGCTTCGTCCTCCCTAGAGGCAACTCTCTCCTACCTACTCAGCTAATACTCTCACTCTCTCTTTCCCATTAATGCAACTGGATCTTAAAGTTGGCAACAGGTCTGGGGGACTCAAATATAATTGAGATGAGGCAGGAGAAAGAGGAGAAGGTACATTATTTGAAGAACAGAACTGTTTTAAAAATATACTCAAGAAATCAGTGATAATGGAAATGTTTCTGTACTTCTCTCTCAAATTTCAATTCCCTATTCCTGATCCCAGCGTCTGTGGTACTATTTATAGGTATCCCCTTCAAAATGAGCCAAGGGGGTGGGATAAGTTTCTGTTCCAGGTGGAATAAATCACCAAATTTATTATTATTTAAGCTCTCTTAAGCATACCAGAGAGCCAAATGCAAAGCTCTGCAAACTGGCAAAGGCTTTTTATGGAGGCCTATAAATATTGTGGAATCTGTCAGGATTTATAAATTCTAAATATATGTAAATGCGCATTTTACTGGAAGGGGTCAGATTCACACAAATCTCACCTTCCTTTGAAATTTATCAAAAAAATATGGTCACTTCAAAATCTGTCAGCATGCAGCCATCTGTACAATCCCTGACTTGGACACTACCCCCTTCCTCCTGAGGAATGTGTCTTCATCTGAGGTCAGGAGTGAGGGAACAAAGGGAACCAGCTCTGTGGGGTACACCAGAGGGAGCCAGCAGACATTTGTATCAAGTCATGTTGAAAGACAGCATTTGTTCACCTTCAGCCTAGGTGCATGGAGCTTCTAAAATGAGGACAATGTGCTCGGACCAGCGGACAAGGAGGTATGGCCAGCTCTTCTAAGGGGGGACCAATCCTAACAAACACATTACAGAAATGCTTGAAGGAATCTATCTAAAATGCATTTATTTCTACATTCAGTAAAAGGCGTTAGCAATATCTACCATATAGTCAGCCCTGATGTGTTGGATAGTTTACATGTCCTGGGAAATCCCTTTCATCCCTACCCCACAGAACAGGAAA
Organism: Geosciurus inauris; assembly: GCA_004024805.1. NCBI lineage: Eukaryota > Metazoa > Chordata > Mammalia > Rodentia > Sciuridae > Geosciurus > Geosciurus inauris. The sequence goes on from PVHX01003243.1 coordinate 50,223, forward strand.
TGCAGGCATAAAGAAGTGTTAAGGAACTTGTCCAACATCACATAGAAGACCATAAGAAGCAGAGCCAGAACCTGTTCTCCTACCCCTGACTGGTCTGTTCAGCATCCGAGTCAATGGAGTCCACTGTATTTTAACAGTCTTAGAAACAGCATTGACTCTCAGAAAGAAAACGTCTGAGATGAAATGAGTTTGAGAAAAATAGCCTAAGAGCTTGTCTTAGCCCTGAGGAGAATTATCATACATCTGGAATGCCTTGAACTTAAGATCCTTGCTTAGCTGCACAAAATACACCTAGTTTTGAAAACTTATTTTGCCATGTAGTCCCTATTTAACTTAGTAACCCCTATTGATATGCCACAGAAGTAGCACCATGTGGGGCATCCTTTGAGATTCTCTGTATTTTCTAATTGTAAACATGTGGAGGTCAGACAGCACCTCATAACCCAGTTTTAGTCCTTTAATGAAGACATGGCCACAGAAAGCTCTAGGTCTCTGCTTTTGTTCCACAGGGAGGGGCACCCTTCCCCTCCTGTTCAGCAGGACAGCCAGCTTTTGGGTAAAGGTTGATATTTATTACAAGTCTCTCAGATTCACACAGACATGGTGCTTTAAGCACTTGCGAGATGAGAGGAAAAGTCTCATACATTCGATAATTATTTATTGATTGCCTATTATATAACTATATTTAAGGAATTTCTCTTGGCACTTGATATAACAGTAAACAAATCCGAGACCTTTTCTTCTGTGGTGCCTCCATCCTAGTTGGAGGAGAATGCACTAAGCAAGCAAACATATAATGCTTTATAATGGTTCATGGTAATAACTGCTGTGGAGAAAAATAAAGCCAATTAGAGGGAGGAGTGTTGGTGGGAGGGATGGTGATTGTAATTTTATATTAGGAGGTCAGAGAAGGTCTCCCTGATAACATGACATTTGAGCAGATTAAGAACAATTCCCAATTTACACTGGAGATAATCAGAGGAGGATGGCCAGAATGACAGTTTCGTCCTTCATCTGACTCAACTCTTAGTGATATTTTCAGCAGCATAACAATTTATTGCAATCGATGGGTAAACAAATCATTTGAAATGAGAATCTGCACCAAATGACAAAAGATACCAAAAAAAAAAAAAAAAAATCAATTGGGCCAGTCTCCTCCTTTCAGAGCATTCCTACTCTTTTGAGAGATTAATGATTTGATTGCCATTAACATAATTTACCTAGAGACAATGACATTGTGAGAAAATTAGCAGAGGATGCGAAGAGAAAAAAGTAAAAGGATTTTGGTGAGGTCTTTACATTTTAAGTGGAAGAGCAAAAGAAAAAGAAAGTAAATCTTTTTTTAAAATCTTTTTTTTTAGTTGCTGATGGACTTTTTTTTTTCATTTATTTATATGTGGTGCTGAAAATCGAACCCAATGCCTCACGCATGCTAGACCACTGCTCTACCACTGAGCCATAATCCCAGCCCCAGAAAGTTAAATCTTATTACTGATAGAGAAAGCTAGAGGAGAAATTATACACTAAAATATTGAGTGTAAATATTTCACATGGGTGCGACCTGTAATACTTGTTGTTATAGAGAATTATCAATATGAAAACAATTCTTGTTAAAGGGATTAGATTAATTATATTTTCAACTACTTCAACTCCATTCTAATCCTTTTTAATAACATCAAGAGTGAAATTTATATAAGAAAAAGCAACTTTCCCTTACTTATAAAAACAAAGAACATTTCTTGCTGCTAAATCTAACAGATTCAGGAATCAGCAAGTGTAAGTAATTATTTTGTGGCCAGCAGGCAGCCTTAAGTAGATCTTAATTTAAGTCCTACAAGCAACAGATCCTTAGCTGATTGTCTATGGACAAAGTAGAAAATATTTATGACTATGCAGATAATATTTACACCACTAAGAGATGCCTAAATTATTAAACAGATTTTGCTGTTGAATTTTTTTTATAACAATTAGAAGATTGTGGTGTTTGATTTCATTTAGAAATGTTAATATTTTACCTCTTGGAGAACTGAAGTTACTTCTTAATTAGCAATTTGTAGCCAAAGTGGAATGTTGTTATTCTTTCTTAATGTGCTTTCAGAATTAAATGGATAAATAAACTTTGAGACATGCTTTCATTGTTTCTGTTGATGTCTTCCTTCTGGCAAGTGACACTTACAAAGAACTTCCTTTCACCTAACATCTGGTAAGTCCTTCAGAGTTTAAAAAAAAATCCCATATAATCAGTGTTAATGCGACACTTGAGGTTACTAGCATTTTGACCTTGCCCTTCCATGCTTTACCTATTGGCAAACTATTGGGAATGACAGTTGGAAATGAAGGGAGTTGTCAGGAAGATTTGCTACTGAACTGTAAGTTACATACCAAGCAGGCATGTACTAACAAGCAATTGTGAGAAGCATTTGCGTTAACACTCAAAGCGGTGTGGAAAACAGTGAGACAGGAGCTGCCTTGCGTTCATTTGCATCAGGTTACTCTGAAAACTAAATAACAATACCGCCAATATAGATGTACTGGCAAGCCCTAGAGGTGGACTACATATCCTCTAACAGCATGTTTCCAGTTGCTTGCTGGCCCTTAGGGCAAAAAGGACAATGATTTCACAAATAGCAGGACAATTTCAGTTTCTAACCTGCATTGTTAATTGGTACATTGGGTCCCAACCTGGGGTACACATATGGTGATAATATAGCCTGAACACTGTGGGAGTGTCTCAACATTAGATATCCTGATACAGGTGTGACAAAGGTACCTATGTATCTGTCAGAGCATGAGTCTCAAATTTGAGTTTGGAAAACATGGCCACATTAAGAATAGTAGAAGATACAGCATTCTGTTTTTATAACTTTGGAGTAAAAGTGACCGTTGCATTTTTTAACAGAAACTTTTGCCCATCGCAAAGGTTCTTCCCAGCACAGATGCAGGCTTAAAGGCTGATTGAAGTTGTACCTTGTTTCAATCTGCTCCCTGACAATGCTAACACCTTGTGGACTTTATTGGTCAAAAATAAAGATGGGGAAGCTTAACCTTTCTGGAATAGGAATACTGGAAGTCGTATCACAGATTATGGGCCATAATAGACACCTGCGCAAATCCCCACAGAGGATTATGGTTAGGATTTTCAAACTGGCAAAGGCCACAGAGGTCAAGAAGATCACATTTCTCAGAAAGAGCCAAATGTATTCTCAAGCCACAAGCCATGTGAACAGATTCCTATATGTCAATCTAAATCATGACTATGCATGTACTGGCAAAGAAATAAATGTTAACAGAACCAAGTGAAATTGAAAACAAATGTCTACAGAAAAATATTGTCTATGGTGGCATTATTGAATGTGCTAGGGAAACGGATTTTTTAAAAAGAATTATTTTCTTAAAAAAAATCACAAATGTTTAGCATGGTATTTCACCTTATAGATGGACTTGACATAGACCAAGACACAGATAACAAAATTTGCAATAACACAAAACTGAAGTGGACCTTCAGCATTCAAGTCATAGAATTGTGAAAAGAAAGAGAGTAAAGCACCATAGAAGTGGAAATGTTCCAGGTCTTGTAAGCAGCATTACAAGATGTAGTGTGAGCATGTTAAATCATGGGAGCTCTGACTTGATGCTCAAAAACTGGTTTCTTCTTCTCTCACATGAGAAGCAAGTGCAGGACGGGTTTGATGCCCATTTGTTGAAGGTCGCCAGTTTTGAGAGAATACAGGAAAACCAACAGCATCCTCTGCTAGTGATCCCTCGATCATGAGAGACAAGACAGAATTTCCTAAGGATGCATTTCCAAAAGTGATTGGTTTTCTGGCTTGTCAATCTCTACCAGAGTATATTCACGTGCTCCTTGTTTCTTTCAAACTCGACTCTTCCATTGCATTAGTTACTTATTAGATATTAGTAAAGCAACACTAAATGCTTAAAACATCATGAAGCACAGAAATAAGAAGACAGAAAGATGTTTGCAGTTTAGTGTGGGATTATACTATACTGACAGCCTTTATGGGTTTCTCAGTGTTTTACTAATACTCCCAGAAAGAGTATTATGCGTCCTTGAGGGTAAGTTGAGGTACTAACCACACAGTGCGATTTCCAGGAATGTTCATTTCTTAGTACATAATTAAATGTTTTTAAATAAGATACTTTATGGAGCTTTTAAATAAGATACTTTATGGAGTAAAATTTAAAAAAAAAGAGTTTGCAAGTAGTTTTAGGAAGAAACGCAAACACATTTCTTGCTTGGGGCAGACTTGGAGGTATGTGTCAAAACCCACTGACTAAGAGTCTGATGAAAGAGCAGTCTGTATATGACACTTTATCCAAACCACTCTGGAGTGGTTGCAGCAAAACTATTCTAATTAGAACTAGCATACATTTAGTGTACTCTTCTCTACTGCAGTCCAACAGTCCGGCAGTCCATGTAGTGTCTCCATACCTGTCCCTTCAGGAAGATGGCAGCTCCTGGAACATTATTGCTGTTTTGGAAATCTGGTTTATCCTCATGAAAGCAGAATTGGTGTTCATTGGAGCCACTTAGGGCACAATTATATTGATTCCTAAGCCCCAGCCTCAGGAATTCTCATTCTCTGGCTCTGAGGATGGGCACAGGAACTGGTAGTTTTATTTTTTATCTTTATTTGGTACTGGGGATTGAACCTAAGGGTGCTTTATCACTGAGCTACATTGCCAGCTACATTGCCATTACTTTTTAATTTTTTTCTTTTGAGACAGCTATCACTAAGTTGCTTAGAGCCTTGCTAAGCTGGCCTCACACTTGTGATACTCCTTCCTCAGCCTCCCAAGCCACTAGGATTCAGGTATGCATCACCATGGCTGAAACTGGTGGTTTTAAACCAGCACTTTCAACCTGGGCCTTAGTGAACACCTGTTTATTAACATTGTTATTTTTGATCTCCAGCTTCCAGAGGGCTTTCTAGAACTTTTTATCTCTACTCTTATTTTTCATTCACTCATTCATTCAGTAAATAATTTTGGGATGACTTTATGTCAGACACTATGCTGAATCCTGGGTATAGGGTGATAAATAAATCACAATCCCTATGTAAATTAAGCTTGTTATTTAGTTGGAGAGGCAGCCTCTAAGAAAAATAATTATAAAGGAAAATAAATTACTTTATTTTAAAAATGGGAAATAATAAAGTTCTATGAAAGAAAATAATAGAGAGGGGACCAAAATTAGGTAGGAAGGGAAGAACATTTTTAGGAGGTAAAATTTAAATACAGACCTGAAAAGCAAAAAGAATATATTTTAGGACTAAGAAATAGTCCTAAGAAAGAATATGCCTTAGGTCTACCAAATGCCAGGTCCTACGTTTTGGTCAAAGGTGGGGTTTTGTGGGAACTGACTCAAGGTGATTGTTACTGGAATGTCCTAAGCTAGAGGGAGAGCAGATGGGATGAGGTTGGCAAAGTAGGCAGGGAGGAGGTCATGCATAAGCCTCAGGGTCTGAAGAAGAGCCTGGATCTTGCTCTAAGTGGAATGTGAAGACCTGTTTTGTTTTGTTTTTTTCTTTTGACCTGGATGAGTTTTAAGGGGAGGCCTGCCATGACCTGATTTACATTTCAATTTCCTTTCTGTCTCTTGGGTTGATAATAGCCCATAAGGGACAGGCAGCAGAAGCTGAGCAATCAGTAGGAGGTTTGCTAGAGATGTTGAGTGGAAATGGACATAAGTGGATGAATTGACAGTACATTTTGAAAGGAGAAGCAGTGGAGCTTTATACATCTGCTTAATATTTATGATGGGCTTAGATATGAAGTGGATGAGAAGAATAGGAAGTGATAACAGTTCTTCAGGTTTCCGGTTTGACCAAGGTGTTTGGTTTACTTTTGACTGAGATATGGAAGACCAGATTTGGAATGAAGGTGACAGAAAGAATTTGAAGTTGGAAATGCTAAATTTTATATCCTCATGAAACCTATGAGAGAATTAAGCTTATGTGGTGCTTACAATGTATCCAACACTGTCCTAAATGCATTACCCACATTAGCACATTTAATCTTCCTAACAACATTTTGAAGCAGACACTATTATTTACCTTGTTTTACAGATAATGCAATTAAAGTACAAATCATTGTGATCTTGCTCACGATCACATAACTAGTAAGTCTCAAAGTCAGTTTACAAGTCCCAGCCAATCAAGCCACAGTCAATATTTTCAACTGTGGTATTATATTACCTTAGACTCTAGCATTATGATTTTTGAGTCAAAACAGCTCTGGACCTCGGAGCAGAGATTGGACTGGAGATTATCAATTTATGAGACATTAATTTATAGAGATCTTTGAAGTTAAGGGTGGATGAGAATACTGGAGGAGAAAGTGAACAAAAAGAAGGAGAAAGAGAAGGAGGAGGAGGAGGAGAAGAAAGACTTAGGGCTGCCCCACCTCAATTCATAAAGGTAGCTGGTACTCATTAATTTACTAGGCTCAAAAATGTAGTTCACCTCTACCTGGCAAACCAGCTATTAAATAAATGTATCTATCTCATTCTTTTAAAAAGTAGATTTCAGTGGGATGATTCTAGATTACAGGAAAGGTGAAAATAAGAAAAAAGTGTTAACTTTTAATTAAAAAGACATCTTTCCTTTGGTTTTGGAAGAAGATAAACTCTCCAGTAGACAACTAACTCATAATTGGCAAATAAATATTGCTTGTGGGGTATCTCAAAGCTTTCAACCATAAAAGATAAACTACTTTCAAATGTTCTGTTAGTTTTCGGATTAGTGCATTTAAGAATATGAGAGGAGTAACCTATTCTCAAAAGAATTTTGAAGGGCCAGGGACATTGTTCCTCAGTGGTAGACCACTGGCCTGGCGTGTCTGAGAGCCTGAATTCTATCTCTAGCACTGCAAAAGAAAAAAAGAAAAGAAAAAAAAAAGCAAAAAGGAATTTTGAGAATCCACATTATCAGCGATTGTTCAACTATAGTAATGGAAAAAAATGGAAGAGCATTTTCAGGAAAAGGTCAATGGGAAGGATTCATTTGGGGATGAAACCTTTATGTCCATCAGTTTTCCTAACCCTGTTTCACTACATTTTACCTTTGCACCATCCTCTCCTCTTCACTTTCCTTTGCAGGTTTTTCCTACTTTAGACCCTTTAACCTAAGTTTTGTCCATGGTCCCATCTTTTGGGCTTTTCCGTTTTAGTCCCACATGAAGTCTTTCACTGAGTTCATTCACATTTTTAGCTCCAACTTTCACTCATACTTCAATAGCTCCAAAATTTTGTCTACAGCTTGATTTCCATGTGAACTTCAGACCCATCTATTCAATACTTGTTAGACGTCACCTGAACAATCCATGAGAATTTCAAACTCTATGTATTGAAAAGTTAAATTTTCCTTTCTTCCTTCCTGAACAATTAAGTCCTAAAGCAATGGCTCACAGCAAGGCAAGTATGATTTCTATAACATTCCTGATAAAATGCAGGAATCAAGTTGAATCATGCAAAAGGAGACAAATCGACACTGAGGATAATATACAAAGCAACTGCCTTGTAATTATCTACATGTATCATGAAAAATGTAGGAATAGTTACAGTGTTATGGAGACTGAGAACATAGGACACCTAATGCCACTCAAATGAAAACACTGTGCTATGAGAACACTATTGGGACAACTGGTAACACAGGAATTGGGTTTGTGAATTATATGGTAGTGAAATATCCACATTAATTTTATGACCTAATTGCAATTGTACAAAAGAATGCCCTTATTTACATGAGATATTGAAGTGTTAACAGGTTTTAAGGTATCAGGTTGACAACTGGTATACAAATGGTTCAGGGGAAAAAAATTGTTTATATTGTATATGCAACTCCTCCATAGATTTGATATTTTTTTTAAAAATTAACAATTGTTAGTGTTGATCAAAATAAAAACAAAATATTTTTTAAAATTAAAATATCCATATTAGAAAACAATTTTTTCTACCAAAAGGTAATCCAAATAATATATTGCTGTGGTATTAAACTTTAGCTTGCATAAGAAAGAAATATCTGGTAGGCCCAGTCCTCATTCAACAGAAATTCTTTCTTCGTAGACAGACTTGGGCCTAGGAACAAGTATTTAGCAAGTACTCTGGATGATTCTGATATAACTAGTCTTAGGACCACACTTTGATTAACACATTGGTATACTGTTTGTTAAGAACAAGGTTTTGGGTTAGATGTGCTTAGTTTGAATTTCAGCTCTACCATTTAGCTACTGTGTAGTTTTTGTTGAGTTCTTTCATTTTTTGAGCCTTGATTTCTCCTTTAAATTGAGTAAAATAATATATTTCCTCACAATGTTACTTTGAGATAAGATTACATAATGCATTTTAAATACTTAGCATGTAGTAAGTGCTTGAGAATTAGTAGTTGCCTTTAAACAAACTCTTACCTTTTGTCCAGCCCTGGGAATAACACCAAATCCTTCCATTTCCCAAGTAAGATTCTTGAAAGTCCTATTTTTCCTAAATCAGTTTAACAAACAAGTTCTACAGATTCAATCAGTTGCCTCATTTTTGTTAATATTACTATTGCCTGCTGCAGTTTTTGTAAAAAATAGTGTTCCTGAATTATTGTTCAGTTTCAAAATGATCTATTCCATATAATATTGTCATAATCTATTCTCTATATAACTGCCAGTGTGATCTTTCTAAAAATCCAAATCTGTCTTCAGAGTTTTTAATGTACTTCTCATTACCGTCAAGAGTACAATTAAAATTCCTTGCCATGCATGTTATATCCTTCAAGATAACAATTGTGAAAGCCTCTGAAGGCATTTTTATTTTTTCACTCACTCCCGTTTACATGCCAAGAGTCAGTCATCCCATGAATACATACTGTGTATCATGGAGGTACCATGTAAACTAACATGCAACTCATCATATTAAATTGCCATCGTTTTTTATGTCTCACTTACTGAAGTTCTATGAGAAGAACTGGCATGTAACTGTGCAACAAAAATTTACTTATTTAGAGAAATTAAGGAAAACAGACAGGAAAAGGATGGGATAAATTAGGTAAAATTGGAAGTAAGTGATAAAATGAGATGGATTTGCCCATAGGCTGGTGACTGGGAATCAAAGAGATAACAAGCTTAAAGAACTAACTGATCTCCACAAGTTGTACATGGAATTTGTATGATATAATATACATAGTAAAAAAAAAAAAAAACAGTCTACCTCCCAGTGCAGAGGGCCTGTGTGTGTGATTGATATAGTTACTGGGGTTTCTGGTAAGGTTGGAGGACAAAGACAAATGGCATGAGTTGCAATTATGTCCCAGTCCTTTCCTGGTGATCATTTTATCTTCATTTTTCTCCATCAGTCAAAGCAGTCTTTCTTCTAGTGGATTTAGGGCTGAACATCTCTTTTCCTAATCCCATCTCTATTTATCTAACCCATAGCCTCCTTCTGAGTTTACACAAAGCTGAACATCCGGAATTGGTTTGTTCATAAGCAGTTACAGAGAACTAAATAAAGGCTGATGGAAGAAACAAGAAATGGAATGGTTATAGTTTCATAATGATCAAGCATGGTGGTGCCTCCATGCGCAAAATCCTTGGAAGAAATATAAGATGTGAATTAGAAATGAGTGTGGAACAGGAAAACAAGTATAATCTGCTTCAGAAGAGGGAAGTGGTCTTTGTTTATTGTGTTAAACAGATTAAAAAGTGGCTAGTTACAGAGATCCTGAAAATCTACCTGGACCCCAAGATTGATTCATCATGAGCTATGGTACTTTACTTCTGAGGGCCACTCCTCTACACAAACTGGCTCTCAAGCCTTGTACATGAGTTTGTACTTGTCGCTTTGTATTTCTCTCCTTGAAATGGCTCCAGAAGTATACAGGCTCCAGACTTATAAAACCTGATCTTGCCACTATCTGGGATATTGGTAATGTGTTTCTGGTCCCAATGACTTGAAATCATTCTTCCTTCTTTGTTACTATCCCTTTTTTTTCCAACTGATTTCATTCCTTCTTTTCCTAAGATATTCAAGTCTCAACAATTCCAACCTTAAAATACATTTTCCCTAAATACAATTTCCAAAATTTCACTTGCCCAAGTGCATGCTAGATACATATCATTATTTCATTAAAATATAAATGCATTTTGTTCAGATCAGCACATATAATTCCCTTGGTATATTATGATTAAAGTGGAACACTGACTTATTTTTGAGACTGGAGTGGCCAGAGGTACCATGATGAACCAAAGTAAATTGAATGACAAAAAAATAGTAAGCAACTATCAGTGAGCCAAGTCTTATGTCAGATGCTATAGATTTGCTCAAAATAAGGCTAATTCATCCTTATCAGTAATGTAGTAGCATGGCAATATTGAGAAAATGTATTATTTTGAAGAGAAGAGAACATTTGAGAAAGCACTTTGGATAGGTTAAATAGAAATGAGCAATATTTTTGTTAGCAGACAATACACCCCAAACTCTATTGCTAAAGAACGCAAAAAAAGAAAGTCATTATGAAAGATTCAGAGGAGGTAGAGTCTTGGTGTGGGAAAACATTCAGGTCTGCCTACCTGAGGAGGAAGACAATTCTCTTTTTGGAACGGAGAAGGGATAAATACTTATTGAATAACCTTTAAGTTAGGAATTTTGGAGGGGTTTCACCTTTGTCATTTCATTGAATCCTCACAATTTCTCCAAAAGCAAGAGTTATACTAATTTTATTGATGGAGAAACCAAGGTTCAAAATGCCATGGGGCCTTCTCATGATAAATTATGGAAACAGGCATTTAAAGATGAAATATTCTTAAGGTTTGGGAGATCAGGGATTGTGAGGAAACGGGAGATAAGTTTAAATAGATGAGAAGGTGATTTTAGAAAGCAGATACAGCTGGGTAGAAGTGTTTGTGTTTGATTAACTGGAAAACAGAATGCCACAAGTGGTTTTTATAGCAGATGTCTCATGTCTCATAGCCTTCTTTATTCATTTTCCAGATTCTGTTCTAGAGGAAAAAAATGGTTCAGGTTCATCTCAGTCAAGTCATGGAGAAGAAATAAAAGCAAGATTTCATCAATATTCTAGCCATGGGCATACAAATAATCCCAGGCATATCTTTATTCATGTTTGCATCAAGCATAATTCCTGGAAAACAATAAATAGTCAACAAATGAAAAGTGAGTAAGAAGTAAAGCAAGATATTTTGTAATTAGCTTTTCTGTTTAACAAAATGTGAAAACTCTCCAGTATTGAAGAAGGAATTTTATTTCTTCTAATTGAGTTATATGTCTGTTGCATGAATTGATTCTGGAGCATCAGGCCAAGATATTGCATGACCTTTGACCTCTCTGTTTAGAAAGGTATTGCTCAAATCTCAAACATTAATTCATGAGGTCCAAAAGTCATGTATGTTATTTGCAAATTAAGAGATCTCATTGTGAGAGCAGAGAGGGTTCTGAATAGGTCCAGAGTTGGTGACCATTTAATTATTTCCGTTTAATTCTAGGACAGGGACGGAAGCATCCTTAGAAACAATGGAATGTCATGTTAGTTGCAGTGCAGGATATAATGAAGAGGAGACAGACAGGAGGCAGGAAAGCCAGCTAGAAAGTAGTTTTAATTATCTCAGCATGAGAACATGTTGCTGGTCTAAAGTTAATAGCAAGATGGTGAAAGATTCAGCAGGAATTAGATCAATGGGAAGTAGAGAACAGAAGGAAAACAAGAATCAGTGATGACACCAAGGTATAATGCCTGGAAGTCCGGTGGTGATAAAATTTCTATGTGAATCTAGTATAGAGTTGGGACTGTTATCACTCCATTTCAGCAGATCTGTTTGAGAAATGTTAGTTCAGTCTCCAATATAAATGAAAAACAAGAAAATGTCACAGAAATCCTATGAATAATGTGCTACAAAATATGTTAAAGTTATCCATTCTCATTTCTCTTGGGTATCCCGTATGAATAACTGCTGACCTGCAAATCTTCCCTAACTCTCTCAGACCTCCCACTATGCAGTATCAGACTCACCTTGCACAAGCTCCCTGACATCTCTTGGTTTCTATCCCTTCCTCTTTTTATCCTTTAGTCACTGTTTCATTACAAATCAAGTCAGTCCCTTTTGTTTCTTCAAATAGCTTCCTTCCACATTACTCCAGTTTATAAAATACAGACTTGAAAGTCTACAGGGGAAAGTAGAAGCCTCAGAAGTCAGTGCAAGAGACTGCGAATATTCTCAAGGAGCTGGGTGGGTCCAGTGATATTTTTAATAAGAGGCTAAAGCTGAACTCCCAGGAATAAACAAGGGATGTTACTTTCCCCAGAGTAATCAAGAGAGTGTAGAAGGCCAATAACAAATAACAAGTGGAAAGAACTTGAGTGGAAATCTGAACAGGAATAAGAGTTAAAAGGTAGATAAAAATCAGTAAAAATAGGAGTAGTTTAGGAACAAGTTAAGAACAAGCCTTGTTAGCTGGAAACGAGTGACACCTCAGTACGTTGACCTGAACAAAGATAGCCATTTGGAGTCTGGACAATTGGAAAAAGTGATTTTTCTATCAGGGGTTATCAGTCTCTCTTTTAGTGAACAAGGATACAGAACTACCTTTCTCAGGATTAACATTTCAGCAGTGCATGAATTCCTTGTATCTCAGTTTTTTCATCTATGTAATAAGATTAGTAATAGTCCACATTTTATAGCAGTTTTATGAGAATTAAATGAAATAATGTGTAAAAAGAAAATGTTATCATGGTGCTTAGAACATAGTAAAACGTCAGTAGATGTCAGCAATTACTATCATCATCACCACTGTCATTGCTATTCTTGTATCTATGACCTTTCCCACTTGTCATCTCAAATGCTCCCTTTTCAGGGTCTACTGTGCCACCACATAGTTTAGCACTGAGCTTTTCAAACTGAAAAGCTGAAAAGGTATGTGAAAGTCTCCTCTTAGAATACATAGAATAAATCAATCTCTTGTGAATCCAAATGGAAACAAAACAAAACAATTTCTACTGTTTATGATGTGGCTTTATAAGGTCGCAAAGTGCCCTTTATGGGTAAATATAACAATATCCCCAGATGCCTTCAATTATACATCACGCCTATTCCTCAATGTAAAACCAAAGGCCTATCTAGAAAAAATACAATCCTCCCATTTTATAGCCAACACAGCATTCAATGTAATTAAAATCCAGGTAGGAAGAGATCAAACCTGAAACTGAACTTGGTCTCAAATTTATGAACAGAATCAACCTGGAGAAATTACCTAACATTTCTGAGTCTCTTTTTGCTCATGTATACAGTAGTAACTAGACCTCACTGCCAGGTAAAGATTAAAGTAGCTAATACATTTAAAAAGCACAAAAAATAATCTGTAATATGCTTGGCAATATAGCTTCATTACAGATTCGCTTCTTCTACCCTCTCATTCTGTTAACAGTGCAGACCTGTGTCGCCAATATGGTAGCCATATAGTTAGTAAGCACTTGAAATGTAGCTAGTCTGAAATGAGATGTCATGTAAGGATAAATTAAACACTGGATTTCAGAGGCAGAACAAAAAGAAAAAAATGCAAAAATGCCTCACTAATGACTTTATATTGATATATGATGAAATGATAATATTTGAGATAAATAAAACATTAATGCTGAGGGTAGACAGCTCAGAGGTAGAATACTTGCCTGTGTTCAATTCCCAGCACTGGAAAAATGACAACAACAATCAAGATATATGAATAAATTATTTTTACCTCTTTTACCTTTGTTAAATTTAAAATTTAAAATTTAAAATGACTCATATTAAAATGAATCATTTAAAATGACTCATATGGATGCATTACATTTCTATTGGATGTGTTGGTTTCAACAATCAACCCAATGTGATTAAAGAAAATTGTGCCAGGCGCGGTGGCGCAAGCCTGTAATCCCAGCACTTAGGGAGGCTGAAACAGGAGAATCCTGAGTTCAAAGCCAGCCTCAGCAATGGCGAGGTGCTAAGCAACTCAGTGAGACCCTGTCTCTAAATAAAACACAAAATAGAGCTGGGAATGTGGCTCAGTGGTCAAGTGCCCCTGAAAAAAAAGAAAGAAAAAGAAAACTGCTAGGCAAATGAAAGCTCATAGTGATCTGTTCTACTTTTTTTTTTTTTTTTGGTACTGGAGATTGAACTTAGGGGCACTCGACCACTGAGCCACATCCCCAGCCCTATTTTTTTTGTGTGTTTTATGTAGAGACAGGGTCTCACTGAGTTGCTTAGCGCCTCACCATTGCTGAGGCTGGCTTTGAACTTGTGATCCGTTCTACTTCTAATAGCCTAGATTGATGTGAACTTTGCCATCAGTATCTATTGGTACTTCAGTGTTCGCATCAGGTTCAGAAAAGGATATAAACTCACTCACAAAATAATTAAGTAAATAAATAAAATCATAGCAAAACAATGAGAGTATGTAAGGCATAAAAAAGTGGCCTAGCCAGCTGATGAAAACAAAGCCTAAAGTGTGGAGCAGGGTAAGAAGGGTCTTTTAAGAATCATACGAGCCAAGTCAGCAAGAGGTTCATGATAGCTTTTCACTATGTGCTATTTCTTCCATACAGATACAATATGTATAAAACAACTGTGAAAACATAGAAAATAGCAAACTACAATGAAATAATCAGAAACTGAAAACAAACACAAAGAAGAACTATCTGAACCTTGTGTTTTTGATCGCTGGCAAGAGCAAGGACACATTAGCTATGAGGACTAAAACATTTTTCAAATAATACCAATTACCTGACCAAGACACACCTTTATTATGTTTCCAGAAAAGTAATCAGAGATTTCTCAACTCTAATATTAATAAGTTGTTTCAGAACTTAGAGGTAAAGAATGGGTTTACATTTCTGCAGTATTTCTCCTTGACCCACCATTTAGGAAGTTTATCAGCTCCCTTGGAAGAAAGAAGAGTCCATGTACCTGGTTGTAAATGTGAAAGTAACAAATTTAGTTAGAGCTGATTTTCTCGGCAGCTTACAACCAATATTTGAGTTACTATATATAATTTAGGCCACTCTAGGTAGTTGAATGTCTGTACAAGGAGAGGAATAAAAATTTAATCTGACTCTAAAAAAATGAAAGGCAATTCATATACTAGAAAATAAAGAAAAAAAATCTTTTAAAATGCCAGAAGGAAAAAAAATGTGTGATCAATAGTGCCAGATACTTGAGAGAAGATAAGGAGTAAGAAAAATCTTTTGATTTACCTTGAAAGTGGTTGTCAAAGACCTTGGAAATACTTGTTATAATAGGGTGTTGAGGCAGAAACCATTTTCCTAGAGAATAGTGCAATGATTTTTTTTTTTTTTTTTAAAGGCAGGGGTTCAAAACATTCATTAGAGAAGTCTGAAAATGAAGGCAGGGAAAATGGGATAGTAGCTTAAATTAGGAAATGGATCAACTAATGCACTTTTAAGACTGATCAATGTTTGATGACAGTGCACAGACACTCAGTGAAAGTGGAAAGGATAAATATGCTCACGAAGAAGGGTTAAGTGTGGACTCAGTTGCTTATATCTAAATTGTAATTTGGAAACACAGGATTCATTACTAATTAAAAAAAAAACAACTCTCTTTTTATTAGCTAAATGTTTTTCAGTTAGTAGCTGGGATGTTCTATGGCTAAGATTATTGGCTACATGTCTCCTTTATTCCTTACCTTCTAATCTCATTAATCTGCTGTGGTTAACTCTTGCTAACAGGAACCAATATAAGGATTGATTTTAGGCAATTTAAAATCTTCCTCAATATTAGTTCAAGACCACATCAGCAGAAAATCTACTTGTCCTGAATGGATTGCACTGGTCTACTCAAGTGATTTCAAAATTGGGAAGTTGGAAGATATTGAATTTTAAATATTAGATTATTTTATATTGGACTTTGGATCTAATATTAGATATTAAAGTGTAAAATCACATTGTTCTTATTGCTAGCCTTCTTTTCTATCTTGCTGCAGGATCAGTATTGTTTTAGTATAGTATTTGATGGTTCATGAGCCTACAGCATAAGAGAAAATATTTGTACTCCTATTGAGTAGTGGATAGCCCAACCTTTACAACAAAAGTTGCCAGACTTTAGGTGCAGCCATTGATTAACATCTGATGGTCAAATCATAGTTCACTATCATAGGAAAAGAAATGTAAAACAAAAGCAAATGAAGAAAAATATAAAGTTCATCTGAAAAGGTGAGGAATATATTTGTAAGTCATCTGTGGCCTTGTCTTAAAAAAAAAATAGTTCTCTAAGGAAGGTGCCCTGGTATAGTTGGGTGTATTGCTGACAAAACAAAGGCTGTAAACAAACACAAAAGGAAAGGATAATTATGAGGATTCACACTCCCAGGACCAAAGTAGTTCAGCATTGTTAGCATTTTCAGCTATGTTATTTTGACATATATTAAGAATTGTGCCATAATCCCAGCAGCTCAGGAGGCTGAGGCAGGAAGATCGTGAGTTCAAAGCCAGTCTCAGCAAAAAGTGAGGTGCTAAGCAACTCAGTGAGACCCTGTCTCTAAATAGAATACAAAATAGGGCTGGGGATGTGGCTCAGTGGTCAAGTACCCCTGAGTTCAATCCCCATTCCCTCAAAAAAAGAATAATCAGGGGGCTGGGATTGTGGCTCAGTGGTAGAGTGCTTGCCTCGCATGCGTGAGGCACTGGGTTTGATCCTCAGCACCACATAAAAATAAATAAAATAAAGCTATTGTGCCCATCTACAAATAAAAAAATATTAAAAAATTAAAAAAAGAATAATCGGTATTAAGCAATACTTTAAAAAATCTAAAATCAAAAGGAAAATGTATATTTTTGGACCCTCAAATAACAAAAGTTTGATTTTATGTAATTATAAAACAAACCCAAGTTTTGTCAGGAAAACACCTAATGAATTTTTATACAACAATAACTATGATAATAATAATGAAAGTTCATATTTATCATGGACCTTTTATGTACTAGGACTTTTCTAAATACTCTATCCCAAATGCTTTATGTGTGCTAAATCATTTCAGTATCACAAAAAAAGTAAACAAACAAAAAATTCAGTGAGGAATATATTGTTATTATCCTAACTTTACACAGGTAAAGGAAAAACTTTGCACAGGTGAGGAAACCAGGACTTAAGTGACTTAAGTGACCTCATGGTTGGTAAGGTGCAGAATGTGGAAAGAACCAAATTTAAGTTTCATTGTTTTTAATGGATCAAAACACTAGAGAAGCCCTGAATAGAACTTAAATGACATTTTCCTAAGTATATTCTCCATATATCACAAGTTTAAAACATGTTTCTTGAAAGGCTCAGGTGCTAGGCAGGTTAGTAGTAACCTGGTAATGAACAATGGAGTACAAAGTGGCAACCAGATCCTGGAAACCGAAAAGATATTGGAATAAGTGTGCTAATACATGCTCAAGACCAAACAGGAAGTGATTTTTGTGGTGAGTTCCAAATTGTAGGGTAGAGTTGTCTTAAATCTCTTTTACCTAGGACCTGGAGTCATCCTTGAAATTGTGGTGAAACCTGACTGGCAAATA
The DNA here is from genome assembly GCA_004024805.1 of Geosciurus inauris. NCBI lineage: Eukaryota > Metazoa > Chordata > Mammalia > Rodentia > Sciuridae > Geosciurus > Geosciurus inauris. Next base: position 67,781 of record PVHX01003243.1, read on the forward strand.
TTATATAATTCTTAGATACCCCATTTGCATGGACAAGAAGGGGCAAAGGCCTAATCAGGGCTTATCCAAAAATATCTTAGGTTTTGGGTGCAAAAGGGAGGACACTGGTCCTAGGAATGCAAGGACAAAGAAAGTGAGATGAACAGCTTCTAATAGAGACACTGAGAATTGTTGAGCATGTTTTTCCCTGGGATTATTGGTACCCCATAGAAAACACTGGAAAGCAGAAATCAAAGATGATCTTTACAAAACTTGAATAGAGTAGGATTTCCCAAAGGAATTTCAGAAGATTATTAGCCCTATTGGTACTCTCCCTCGTAAGGTTTCACAACAGGATTCTATATTAAAAATGAGAAGTCATGTGGCAAGGAACCTAACTGTAGCCTAGTATTTCTCAAACTTTCTTGATAATTAAATCGTTTCTCATGTAATAGTTATTAAAATGACATTAAATTGGTCATTGTATAGAATAGGCTCTGGGAAACAACTGGGATAGACACAATGAGAAAGAAAGAAGGAAAGACTGTTAAGGGAATTGAAGAAAATATTGAACATATATTTTTGTTATATCATCCTTTAAAATGTCTTATTTTTGATACACTTTATAATGGGCAAAACCATTAGTACAGTAGAACATTCGTTCAGTTTTTATGCAAATAAGTATATATACATAGAGGGTGGATGCCCTCATTTTTTACTGAGGCTATGAACAGGTTGTCTCCCAATCGAACAGGTTTTAGACATTTTCATTCTAGACAATGAAAAGAGAAAGGAGACAGTTTTTGCATGGATATTCCCTACCAGAACGCAACCCTAATCTAGATAACTTGGATGCTGCTTCCCATTCCTGCTTTAGTTTCTTTTGGTCTTTGTCCAGGAGTAATTTTAGCCTCCTATTGTACCACTCAGCCAGAGAGCTGTTTGTGGTAAGCATCAACAGCAGCTGAACAATGACATATGAAGTCTTTAAAGATAATAGACATGCTTGCCCTGCAGAGTAAACATTACATGGTATTTTTATTGCTATTAAATTTTTAAAAGAAATAAATATACCAATAATATGTTCATATGCAGATCTTCTGTAGAGAAATAAAAAATCCTCTTCTTTCTAATATCAATATCTACTTGGAGTCTAATATAGGATTTTTATAAGCCAGGAAGAAAAAAGTACTGATTTCAAAAAGCCCTCAGCCTTTAGGTAGGGAAAAAAATAGAAAAAGAAAAGAAGAGAAAATCCATTCAGTCATTGTAGTTAGTTGGATTTATAAAATCCCTTTCCCCCAAAGCCCTAACAATTCTCTCTAAATAAGTTTGCTGACGTACATTTTAAAAATACAATCTGGGTTTGCAAGAATATTAAAAACCTTGAAATATCCAATTGCACTTAAATTCCTCAGTCACAAAATTTTAATGTTGAATTTGACTGCAGGGTCCTAAAAAATGTGAAAGTAAAAGGCAAAATTTGTTAATTTTTGAGACATTAATATTAACTCCCAAATTTAAAAAGAAGTGATGAGACAGTTGCTTAGTGAGGAACTCCTCCTAAAGGACTACCACACGTAATTCCAAATATCATAAGAGACCTAACTTAAAAGTTCTAGTTGCCAGCAAACATCAAGTTTATTGTTCTCAGGTAAATAAATAGCTGTCAATCATAACCATTTGGAATTGGGGCCATGGACTCAAAGCCTTTATGGGCCAGGCCAGCATTTTGTGTATCGTAGGAAATATTGAGTGCTGGTGTCTGAGTGGACTGCAAAAGTTGGGCATTGGATAGAAAAGCAGGTGCCACTCAGCTCCAGCTGATTGCTGCCATGGAGGAGTTCACATCCAGCACTGCTCAGTTCTCTCATTTTTTCAAGAAAAGCTAGAAAATCCAGATTTTATGTGATCTCTGAGTATTTCAAAATTGACTCCCTTTATGAAGAAGACATTGCATGTGACACACCAACAATATTTAAAGTCAAAAATGATACTGCTAGTGTGCAACTTCTGTTGTAGCAATGAGCATTCTTTTCGTGATCAGTAATTTCATTTAATTATTTTTGGAAAAATCAGACTGAGTTTTCGAGGCAGATATGATTTTGTTTGCACTTTTGTTTTGCCACAGTAGAGTTCTACAACTTGACACATGTTAGCTGTCCTCCCCAAGACTTCATTTCTTTAGCTTGTTACACAGAGGACAATGGTAATGGCCTTGAAGCATTGTTGTGATGATTAAATAACATAAACAAACAGCTAAGGTTCCACTTAAAAATTTCCTGCATGTTTTCTTTAGTTTTTCTTCCATTGGTGGAAATAACGGGGATTGTGTGTGAGTGCAGGGGTGTGTATGTCTGTAGGCTTTGAAAACTTACAATGGGTGTTGTGTGGAGGCCAGATATAAAGTGGAGAGAACATAAACTGGGGTGGATCATTCCAGTCTGTCACTAACTTATTGCATGCTTCTCGTCAAGCTACTTAGCGTCTCTGGGCCTCAGTTCCTTCTCTGTATATACATGAAGTGAGCACAGTGATAGTCATTCTGAGGCACTCATGTGGTGAGTACAGGTTTGAGCACTGGTCACATTGCCTGGATTTGAATCTTGGCTCTGCCACTTACAAGCTGTGAAATATTGGATACAACTTAACTTTCCCGGGTTTCAGTTTCCCCATCTGTAAAGTGGTAATAAGATTACCTACTTTTCAGGATTCTTATAAGAAAAATATAAGACATGTAAACCCCTTAAATAGTCCATAGAACAGAAGTGCTTAATAAATAATAGCTATTTCTAGGTCACAGAATCTAATGTATCACTGTTTGTAAGAAGTATCAATATATGCACCACTAAAGGAAAAATATGCTTAAAATTAAATTGTGATAAATGTGTTGTTATTAGTGTTTTATTTTATACTTAAGTTTTTTTTGGTCTTTGGACATAGGTATACATTTGTATCAGACACTATTCTTGTATATGTAAAAAAATAAAGATATCCATTTAATTGGTTAGATTGACTTTGCTGAATCACTTTGAATTATGTGTATCAGCTCTTTTCTGCTCAATATCATCTGGACAATAGGAGATATTTGATTACTATTCCTCTCTCTCTACTCCTTCTTCTTCTCCTAGTTAAAAAACAAACAAACAAAAAAGACCTTTTAATTTCAAAAATTCCCCAAGATGCACGTTAGTAAAGAGAATAGTATACTGTTCCATAACCCAAGACGGCATTACTCACACATACATAAGATCCAAGGAGAGGCTCTTGAGGAAGTGCTTTGCATGCATCACCTGCAGGATTTTTCTTCCAAACTGCTAACATTATTTTGCGAATTTTGATGCTTACATTTTCTTGATCTTACTACAAGATGCCAGGAGAAGGGTTTTCTGGCAAGAATCAGGACTCATATTTCTTTCCCAAATGCCTTGATATGGTTTGTGTTTTTCAACATTAAGGGGCAGCCCTTGTTCAGTCATACCAACAGCAATTTCAGCCAGATATGTGCGTGAGCAATAATGACACCCATGACACAACTGCCACCTGTCAGCAGTGGTGGCTCCCCATTGATAGGAAGATGCATCCTGACTTCATGATGTTGAAGTGAGTGAGAAAAAGTGCAATTTAGGGTTGATGAAATAGAATCTGATCATAAAATAAAACTCAGAGGATATAAAATCCTAATGTCTCCTTCAATTAATTTAACTTTATTTTTAATAATGTTGGCAAAATGAGTTCTTGGGTGACATTCACCTGAGGATGTCTTCTCATAAGAACAACAACTCATGATCTTCTGCCAGAAATATAAGGGTTATTCCATTGTTTTCAGGCTTATGATAATGCAGATGAGAGCTAAGAAATAGGTAGTTTTCACTTCTGTTGAAGTGACCTGATTTTACTGCTTTAGTGCAAGGAATTATTCACTGCCTGCTATAATTTAAAAACTATAACAAGATAGAATTTGTGCCATTTAACCTGATTACTAATGTTACATAGGATGTAACAAACTCAAATGCTTTGGGGGGTTGTTCATCCCCCAAATTCTAAAATATATTTTATTATATCTTTAATAATGAATTTTGGTCCATTTGTTGAGTTTATAGGTTTTATCCTTATGAGTAACCTCTATGGTCATTATATTCTGAATCATTTTTTAAATCTATGATTTCATTTTCTCAGTATTCTGGTTTGGATGATTTGATTATCTACAATGTCAGGTCTGCTTTTTACTACTTGAAAATAAGATTTTTGTTTCACTTATTGTCATTTTCATTATGTAGCATGCTCTTCTTCTCCAGGTCTGCTTTTGCTCAATAGAGACAATGACCTCTCTTATTTCATTATGGATAAAACATAGGTAATTTCTAAAACCATGTCTTCTATTTCATGACATAGATCAGACTTTCTTCTAAACACTTGTAACTTGACTATTGTGCTGCAGAATTGCTACTATTGCTTTTCAACCCTGAGATTGATGTGTTGATATTTTCATCCTGGAAGTTAAGATTTTTCTTGGACGTCTTGAATAGCAGCAATTGTAGTTTGGGGGAAAGCGGGATTTATTAGAGAAACAATCCTGCCATCTTTCATCTCAACCACTGCTCTCAAAGAGCACACAAGAATCATCATCTTGGGGAGGATTATAAGAATGCAGATTCTAGGGCCAGTACTCAGGGATTTTGATTTAATATAACTGCAGTGGGGTGCTCAGATTCATCATTTAGTAAATGCTTAATATGATTTTCAAACATCATTCATCAGATTCATCATTTAGTAAATGTTTAATATGATTTTCAAGCATACACAAAAGTAGAAAAATAGTATTGTGGACCCCTATGAACCTGTCATCCCGCTTCAGCAATTATTGATCAATAATTTGTTCACCTCTTTTTTCACCACTGCCCCGATTTTCCATTTTTGAAAAATTTTATTTTTCTAGCATATTTTAAATTATATCTCACATGTCATACCATTTGCTTGTAAATCTATAAAACACATGCCTATGTGATGAGAACTATTTTTTGCTTAACTCTGAATGATACTGTCACATATCACAAATTTAAAAATGATTCCTAAGATCTCACAATGCAATCCTATTCAAATTTTTCTTAGTGATTTAAGTGCCAACCATCAGCAAATTAGATTGTTGAATCAGGTCCTATACAATGTGCATACATGTGTCTGATCTGTATACTGCTTACATTGGAACAACTATTTTGTGTGTGTGTGTGTGTGTGTGTGTGTGTGTGTGTGTATGTGGTACTAGAGCACTCTACCACACTACCACTGAGCTACATCCCCAGCCCATTCTAAAAATTTTTATTTATTTATTTTTTATTTCAAAATAGGATCTTGCTAAGTTTCCCAGGCTGGCCTGGAACTAGTAATCCAGCCTGCCTCAGCCTCTGGGTAGCAGGGATTACAGCACAATCCACTGTGCCTGGCTTAGAGCAGCTATTCTTAAAATATATCCTTTTGGTTCTACATGAAATATTGGCTGAAATCTTTCCATAGTGAAGCTTTTTTTTCTAAGTGTGAAGACAATTCTTGTCTTCCAACACTGATGGAGATGGACATAGACCAGTTAAAGATGAGTCAGGGAACAAAATCCAGGATTAAAGAAGGAATCCTCAGTTCAGATTATTTATAGCAGCAAGGATACTCACTATAAACCCATAACATAATTAAGTGAAATAGTATATAAAAATGCTTAGAGAGACCTGACATAAGGTAAAATCTCAATAAATGCGAGAAACTTATTATAATTACTTATTGGGACTCAGAATCAAGTTTGCAGGCCTGGTCAATGACTGAAAGCAAAAGAAAACCCTCACTAGCATTTATATATGTTTTGCAATTTAATGCAGAGTTTCCTGGCAGGTGACAAAGGGCAAATGTTGAATGGAGAAGTGAGAGATTGGCATGATAGCATAGAAAAATGCAGGGCCAACATGAAGATATTTCTCTATGTTGCTTATACTGGCCCAGTGGTATTTTGAACAATAGAGACCCAACTTTAAGTTTCCATTAATTTTTGTATTTACTTCTGGAATGTCTTCCTTATTTTCCCAGATATTTAAAATGGAATAAAGAAGATAGAATGCTATTATTAATAAACAAAATGTTGTGCTTTTTCAGGCACTGTATTATGAATTAACTACATAAAAATAAATGAGATGAAAATAATGCCATCCAGGAATTCATGGTCCAGTAGGAGGGTCAGACAAGTGAGAATTTGCAAAACAATGAAAACTTATAAAGCAAATGTGAGAAATCTAAAGAGGACCCAGTGACAGAAAATAGGAGATGCATAGTTTGGCCTGGAAACAAGTAGGGTGACCATATAATGTATCATCTGATTCTCTGAGAGAGAAGATGGTATTATTAATACTTACAGAGAGAATGAATGTAAACTGAGACCATCCTTGACAATCCAGGATATATGGCCACCTAGATTATGCCAAAGACCATTTTTATAAGTCAGGTGACATATGAGTTCTGAAGGGAGAGACTTCATTTGGCATGAAAAGGATATCTTAAGCATGGAAAGAACTGTATAACTGAGGGAGGTGTCAGAAGCCTGAGAGTACATGGATCTGGGAAATAGTTTTAAAATAGAGTGATCCAGACGAAGGACACAAGAAAGTCATTGCTGACAGAGGAATCTAGAGTTGGGGCCATGAAATAATTGGTGATGCCATTCATCAAGACAGGCAATCAGTTGAGGTTTTATGAATATTCAATGACTTCACTTTTAAAGTATTGATATAGAATTGCTGGGCAACATGCAGTCAGTCATCACGTATGTGAATCTGGTGTTTATAAGTGAATTCAGTCAAATTCATGAAAGACTATACAAAATTGGAAAATCAAAAGGTAAAGAATGGAACCTGGTTAATAACATCCCATGAAGAGAGTTGACTGAGTCAGAAGAGAAAGTAAGAGACAGAGAGGTTAGAAGAAATCAGGGAGAGACTGGGATCAAGGGAATAGGCAGCTTCAAGAGAGTCAAAACGGTCAACGGGGGCAAATACTACAGTACAGTAAAACCAAGGTGGTAGAATAATTACTGAATTAATCATGCAGCGGCCCGTTTTGAAACTTAAATTGAATACTTAATGCAATACTGCTTGAAACAATTTTGAATGTTGACTCTGTCATCTCTAATATTAGCTGGTTTTTTCTGCTTTGTATCAGTGATATTTTATACACATATATCTACTGTAAATGCATTCGTAGTAATAGCTACAATTTATTAGATACTTATGATATCCCTGGTCCTTTATATAAACTGTTCATTATGAACAGTCTTATATAATCCACAGTATCACCCTCAATTTAAAGATGGCAAAACAGAATGTTTCCACAATGTAATTTAAAGAAGAGGGAACTGAAGCCAAAACTGGCAGGTATCAAGGTCTGTTTTCATCCTGTATACCACAAACTCATTGCTCTCTTCTGGTTTTAATTGCATAAGCTGAAAGCCATCAAATGCAGCTTCATTATGGCACAGGAATACCAGTGACAATCAGCAAGAGTATTTGATATTTCTGACCCATGAAAGAAACTGGATTACTTAATTCACCACAGAAGCTGGATAACACGAACCAAAGTGAAGAATGAATATCCTCAACAAACAAAAAGTGTGGATCAAAGATGCAGATAAGAAAGCTTAAAATAACCACATCTAGAGCAAACCACAAGAAAAGAAAAAAAGTTGTGTGAGACTTTCAGGAATATCAAAGTGACATAACTTTCTCCCCTTTGTCCTACTGTACAAAGATGAGAGCATAGATTCCTCCTGCACATTCCAACCAACCGTAATGTAATTAAACAACCACTTTCTGACATTGAAAATGGAACTGTATAAAATCCTGGGGATGATTTTAATTAAAAGGTATTTTCAAAAGCAAACATGAATGGGATTTTCAAAAGGGCAAGTAAAAATCGGATTCTGAGTGTTGCAAAGACTGCACTTACTGGGTGCACTTAGTCTGATATTATTTTGGATGAAAGCACTTTTGCTTTACATTTGGCCAGATCATATTATATGTTGGAACACCCTGAACTTCAGATGAACTCAGACCCATCACTCATTGTGTTTTAAGGTAATGCTACAAAAAAAAAAATAAGGTAAATAGGTGATACCAACAAAAGTGTGAAGAAAAAGCTGGGGGAGTCCACATGAGTCATTAAACAACTGCGAGCTCTCTCTAAAATGCAAAACCCTGCCCTCTTGAACATGAATCTTACCACACTGATCATTTTTTCAGATCAGTAGTTTCATATGATCTTCATCAACCACTGTATTTATTCATCAAGTTCTCATTTAAAAAAAAATGTTCCCCTTTACTATCTGGCAAAGGGGCTATTACTGATTCATTGGTAACAGGACATATGTTTGGGGCCATTGATTGATAGGGTGCCAGAGGAGGTGGAGTAATAGGTAGGGAGGTATTCTGTTGGCCCCTATTCATGCTCTGAACTGGCCCTGTCTTGGTTGGACATATGGCAGTGAACAGGCATTGCAGCCTGCAGGCATAGGAAACGGCTCCTCATGGAAGCCCCTTGGGGATGCAACATGGAACTTTGGCAGCATTCATACCATACTATAGCCCCTGGGTCCTCACACTTTGGTTGAGTTAGAATCACAGGTAGAGTCATTATTAAAACTAAAAAAAAAAAAAAAAAAAAAAAAAAAATTAAAGTGCTTGGATTCCACCTAAGGATACCCAATGAAAATCTCTGGGGATGGGCTCCCAGCATCCCCGTCATCCTCAGAGTCCACCATTGATCAGATCCACACCACAAATGCAGAACTGCTGCTCTGGCCATCAGGATTCCCTCCTCAGCCAGGACCCTGACTACCTGCTGCATGGCAGATGGTGTTGGCGACAGAGGCTCCTCTCTGGTAGCCTGTGTCCTGGCTGCTGCTGCTGGTCTCATTTACTCTTTCTTTTCAGAATGTTGTGTCTATTTTTCACTTGGAAACAAACCAAAACTAAAGCTAAAACCAATATACTTTGAAAATCATGAAAGTAGAGACATTTGGGAAATATACACAAGAAAACAAATCACTTATAACTACACCATTCTGAGATAGCTACTTCTAATGCTGTAGTAAATTATTTTCACTCTATATTCAAACAGTTACAGCCATCATTTTATGTAATTTTTTTTGGGGGGGGGTACCAGGGTTGAACTCAGGGGTACTCAACCACTGGGCCACATTCTCAGCCCTATTTTGTGTTTTATGTAGAGACAGGGTTTCACTGAGTTGCTTAGCACCTCATGGTTGCTGAGGCTGGCTTTGAACTCGCGATTCTCCTGTGTCAGCCTCCCTAAGTGCTGGGATTATAGGCTTGCACCACCACACTGGGCTTATGTAATCTTGTAACCCATTAAAAATAGCTAACTTTTATTGAGTGCTATGTGCCTGTGCTAAGGATTTTATATTTATTATTTCATTTGTGAGGAATACCACATCACAATATCTCTATCAGGAATGTGCAATTATGCCTCATTTTATACATTAAGAAACTGAAGCTAAGACCAGTCATACTAGATAGTGACCGAGTGCTGGTTTGATCCCAAGAACACAATCTTTTATTTGTTCTCTAATATTCAACATATGCAACTCTCCAAGACACTGAAATCATTTTATAAATCATATTTATAAGGCAATATACTGTTCCAGTTTTGAACTCTACCATTCATTTACCTACTGCTTATAATCCAAAAGGGGATTATAAATTGTTATAATTTTACCATGAATATCTATGTGAATTTAGTTTTGTGTTTCTAATTACTTCCTTAGGAGAAATTCCTAGAAAGTTGAATCACTATGTCAAAGGGTATAAATATTTTGAAAATGCAATTCTTTATGCATATTGTCAAAATCCTTTTAACATGCAATTATAAAAATTTTTTCACACCGTTTCAATCTACCCTGACCAAAATGTTTAGGTAACCATTACTCATTTTTCCTTCTTGTGAATAACTGCAAGGTGACCATATTTGTACATTTATCTTTGGTAACATTTCTGATTATTTCTTTAAGTTAAAATCCTAAAGATGGAATTGATGGATCAATGAGTACAAACATTTTGAAAGCTATTAATACTTAATGGTATTTCTAAATTGTCTTTTAGAAAGGTCACATTTATACTCCCACCAGCAGAAATGTGAGTGACCCTTTCCTCACACCTACATTTGCAGGAAACATCTTGTTTCTATCTGCATTTTAAAAGAACAAATGAAACAGAAAAGCTTTTCATATGTTACCAATCTATTGCTTTCCCCTTTTTTTCTTTTCTAAAATTTCTTATTTGTGCTCTTTGCCTTCATTAAAAAAGCTTTTGGTTGCAAATCTCTTTCTTATTAATTATTAATTCAAAATAGTTCTTTATATTAAGGTGTATTAACTCAGCCATATATGTTGTAAAATGTCTCTAGTTTGTAATCTATATACTTCTTATAAGCATTTTTTATGTAAGAGAGGCTAAATTTTAATATGGTCATGTGAAAGTATTTTCCTTTCTGGTTTCTACCTTTGGTTTTATATAGAACTTAGAAAATGTATTCTCATCCCACCAAATATAAATATTCAAATATTTTTTTTTCAAGGTTATATTTGGCATCATTTAATCTTTAATTCATTTGGAACATTTTGGGGTAGGGCACAACATAAAAATCCTACTACATTTCTACTATACTTCATGTAGTTAATCAATTAAGTCAGCAATATTTCTTGAATAATTCATTTCTTTCCTCTGTGAAATGTTTTTCGTATATAAAAAAGACACACACAAATACATGCCTTGCTTGTGCATATACACACAGACATATATGGGCAGGGATATATCTACATACATATACATATATACACATTCCTATATACATGCACACCTATATACATACATATAAACACATACATATGAAACACTTTAAAATATTTCTTCAGGTAATCAGTAATCAGTAAGCTAACTTATTGATTGATCCATCTGATATTTCACTCAGTAATTCAATTCATATTTATGAGTAGATTATATAAGCAAGCACATCATTAGATGTTTTTTTCTCAATTTTATTGTATTTTTAGGGAAGAGGTCAGAACATTTCATGAGAGAGTCTACTTTGCTCTAATCTCTATAGCATGACGGGCTCTTCTCTTCACTAGGCACTTAACTCCTATACAACTGCATGTTTTATTTAATTTTAGAGTTTTTTGGTTTGTGTCCATTTAAAGAAGATAAGCTATTTGTTTATAAGGATTGTGCCTGTCTTACCAGTATCCTATACAATGTTTCACAACTGTATCCTTATAAACACAATACAACTTTGAGGAAAATCTATCTTTTAAAAAACAAGACATAAATTATTTATACTAGTTCTGCAAATGGAGCAGATCCACAGAGGATAAATGACTTATTGAAGGTCATATGGCTAATCAGCAACTGTATTAGAATCAGGGTCCAGGTCTTTTACTTGTCACTCTGGGGTCTTTCCATCACCATAATCTTTTTTTCCTAGCATTACATTTGATTCTTCTAACTAAGCTGCTATGCTAAAAAATTTGACATAAATGTAGGATTGTTAAGGTGCCTGAATCCTGAGTGGATGTGCTATGGAATCATGGAGAAACTCTCAGTCAATTGTGAAATACTTCTGTATTTCATATGTATGTGCTTAAGCTTTATGTTTGGTTGGCTAAATTATTAGTGGTATATGAGAATTAAATTCACAACTGAAAATTTAAACACATATGGTAAAGAGACAGTGCTTGCTGAAGTAAACAGAACTGTTGAAGGTGGTTTTATCATATGTTGAGGTCAACACTTTTTCAGTGGAAACATATTTGAAATTATAATTGTTTTCAGTGGGAAAATATGATTTTATATGAAAATACTCCTTGCTTTACTGCTCAAATCAATGTATAAAATCAATTAATGTAAAAATCAATTGAATATAAATCTATTCCTTTGGTAAATTACATGATAATATATGTGCTAAGGATCTATTAAGGAGACTATGCAATGAGCATTCAATGAAACTCTCTGAGGGCTTACTCTACTCCAGGCTTTATGCAGTATTCATCCTGTGAGAACAAACAAGACACATTATCCTTCCCTTGAGTAATTTGTAGTCTCTTAGGAAAGAAATACAGGAAGTAACTAGAAGTGTGGTAGGTATAAGCACAAATAGCACCTGGGCCAGGGATGAAGGACTCTTCTAAAGAAGTCACATGCACTTTGAGACTGAAAAGATGAAAATAAAAAAGCTTGAGAAGGAGAGGGGATGGGAAGGAACATTCCAGGTAGAGAAACTTACCAAAGACAAGAGATAAGGAGAGGCTTTCAGGTTTAACATTAGCCAAAGTTTATGAAGTTTTGTGATTAGCATCTACTTTATAACAAGAGCTAAAGGGAGACAGGTAGTAAAGGGAGGGCTTTACAAAATGGTTGAGATTCAACCTGTTGGATCACTGACAGGAAGAAGTCAAGGTGGAGCTGCATGTAGATATGATGATGACATGCCTAAGAGCAAGACTCTGGAGAAGGAAAGAGGAGAGAAATCCAGCACAGCGGGTGAAGACATCCGTCCCCTCCGTCATAACATCAGTAAAAGAAGAAACAGAATACTTGGGGTTTTTAGGTTTGAGGTATAAAGCTGAAAGAATCAGCCTCTCTGATGGTGTGAGTTTTCTCACAAAGGTAGACTGACAGGTATGAAGAGAAGGAAGAGAAGTTTAGAGGAATGCAAAGTTTCTGAAATAATTGATAGGAGAAACAGCCGACTAGAGGAGATCATACTTTATTACAGCAAGGTCTCTTTTGTGTACATTTGTATTTTAAGAAACTTATCTTGACTTTTTTTTTTGGTATTGGAGATTGAACTCAGGGCCACTCGACCACTGAGCCACATCCCCATCCCTATTTTGTGTGTTATGTAGAGACAGGGTCTCACCGAGTTGCTTAGCACCTCACCATTAGCTGAGGCTGGCTTTGAATTCGCGATTCTCCTGTCTCAGCCTCCCTAAGTGCTGGGATTACAGGCTTGCGCCACCGCGCCCGGTTTATTATCTTGACCTCTGTTCATGAAATCATCTGAGAAATTAGGGAGAGGGGAAATTATGACAGAAAATTCTTGAGACTTGATTCAAAGTAGACTTCAATCAAAACAACCTAATAAAATTGAATGAATAATATTCCAATAGAGTGAATAAATTAAACTTCCTCCAAATGTAAACATTTCTTGACTTCTATTCATCACCCAAATTCTTGAAACAATATTTTGTATTTGTTTCTTATTTATCAACATCTACTTATTCCTCAGTCCTTGTAATAGAAACCGAAGTTTCCAAGGATAGAGAGAATTTAATTGCAAACATTTTTAGTCTCATTCTATCATCCTATACCACCTTTCCTCTGAATGTGCCATCCTTGAAATCCTTTTCTATCTGCCATCTTGAAACATCTTTATTGATTTTTTTTTTTGATACCAAGGATTAAACTCAGGGGCACTTAACTACTGAGGCACATCTCCAGCCCTATTTTATATTTTATTTAGAGACAGGTTCTCACTGAGTTGCTTATTCCCTCACTTTTGCTGAGGCTGGCTTTGAACTCATGATCCTCCTGCCTCAGCCTCCCGAGTCCCTGGGATTACAGGTATGTGTCATTCTGCCCAGCCTTTCATAGACTCTTAGGACACATTATCATGTTTACATTATTTTTTTCATGTTCTGCTGTAAATGTTGGCGATTCTAAATTCTCAGTGTTGCGATTCTAGACTCCTTCTCTTTCTCCCTATAATTTCACCATATTTATGTTATATATATCTTGGATTCAATTTCTACTTCAATGTAGATGCCTTTCAAATGTACAACTCCAAACCTGACTTTCCACTGTACTGTAGGTCTTCATTTTCAATGGCTCAGCTAGACAACCTGGTCCAAATATACTATTAAGACTCTAACCTCTACTTTATCATTTCACTGTGTTTCTTAACTTGTGTCACCTTCCTTCAAATCCCTTAGACTTACATTTTTAAAATCAATTATTTTCTCCTCCTTTTCTCTTGGGGGCATATTTATGCTAACCCATTGAATCTAATTTTTTATAACATCATTTATCTTTCTGTACCCTATTTCAGGGTCTCAAAAACATTTATTTGGATAATTGTAGCAATCTTTATAATACTGTTCCTCTTTCCTTCCTTCTTTTATTTTCTTCTCTATTATTTTCAGAGTGATCATCTAAAATTACAGGTATGATTATGTTACTCCTATGCTCAAAATTCTCCCATATGTGAGAGCTGCTTTTGTTAAGCTCCTCATAGATGCCAGTTTTCAAAGCTCATCTTATATTACCTTATTCTATTTATCCTCCTCTGCATTGTCATAACCCAAGAGAGAAGTCTGGCTCCCATTGTACAACTGGGAGTACTGCACATCACAGAGCCCAACTAAGAGGAAAGCCAGAATTCAAGCAAAGCATCTGGTTAATGGTAGCCTGGATGTATCTCTGCTCCTAACACTTACCTTTCTCCCTACACAATAAAGGCCAGACTCCCTCACTTCATACTCAAGATCCTCAGTATGTATTGTGAGTGTACATCTTCACCCTTTAGAACTACCATCACCCATCCAATTTTAAAGAGTTTTGCCACATTTCTGGCAAGGATGATAAGCTGTGGAAAGTTTTTAAGGTTTTTTCATGTTCTGCTGTAAATGTTGGCGATTCTAGATTCTCAAAATCTTCAGTCATTAACCAAGGACCATGTAACTCTTGTATTCTGTGCTGTATTGATGAACTGACTATACACTTTAGGCCAAACTTTTTTTTTACTAGTGTATTACCTCTGCTCCCCTTCCTTTTTTAGGATTGTGGAAAGAAGATATTTAAAAGGATGGTAAATAATTTATTGTAATACTTTATTTAAAGCCATATATACACTATGCACAGTTTGTTGCTACACAGCCTTCACAACTAGTACATTTTTTTCTCTTTATAAATGAATATATCTAGGGGCTGAGATTGTGGCTCAGTGGTAGAGCGCTTGCCTCGCATGTGTGAGGACTGGGTTCGATCCTCAGCGCCACATATAAATAAATGAATGAATAAAGGTCAATCAACAACTAAAAATTTTTTTTTTAAAAATGAATATATCTATTGTTCCTTTGTATGTATAGGTGTTCTACATATGCAAGAGAAGGCAGTTCTTCAAAATGCCTCAGAAAACCACATACTGCTATAAATAGTTCTACAACCTTGCATGTGATTTTAAAAAATTTTTCTAAGTGTATAAATGTTCTTGTACCATGTGTGATGAATACTGTATTTAGTGTTATTTGAATACCCCAAATTTCTGTTGCTTTGAAAAGTACAGTAACATATTTCATAAGTGTGGATGCTGTGGTTTACACTTTTCTTTATGAAATCTTTGGAACTAGAATAAAGGAGATTATGGACTTCACATTGTATAACATCAATACCAGGAATTACTATTTACCTATAAGCTCTTCTATGCAAAGAAACCCACTACCAGTGGGCAAATGACAGCACATTTACAAGGGTGCTCACTTTGCTGATATATTCACCCTAAGGAAGTAAAGTTATAATTCATTTCTCTCTTCTTATTTCCACCTATTTATAATATAGTCCTATTTGCTTCTCTAAATGTATACCTACAACAAAATACTATGCCTCTGCATAATCTATAGAACATGAGATACAAATTAGAGAAGGACAGTGAGTGAAAAGCATGCGATCCTCCATGGTGTTCATTAATGGGTATTTATGACAAGATATTGTCAGCTTCAGTTTACTAATTTTTCCTCGGATGGTTCCTATTTCCTCAGCAGGAGGCTCAGCCATTACTGGGAGAGCTCATCACTGGTGGCAGGAGTGAAATGACTTGCTTGTCAGACATGCTACGAAGCATAAGGTTGTGACTGAGCGACACAAACGAGGTCCTCAGGTTTAATCATTTGGTGAGTAGAAGAAAATTGCCACACTGCATTAGGTGATCCCCCTTACACCTTCAGCCACTTCTACGCCACTGAGTATCCATCGTTGTCCCATGACATCTGGATAATTAAGGAATTAACATTTAGGGATGGCTCTTGGATGAATTTAGATATGGAAGCTAAAATATAAATAGCTCCCACAGCCTTATACACCTGCTTAAGGGAATTTGCAACAAACACTTTCACAAATGACAAAGTGACTGCAGGTCTCCTACAGTCTCTTCGTAGTCTCTTTGATGTGTTTCCCTTTTTTAGGAGGAAAGGCTGACATTTATTTTTCATTGTTAATTCTATTGCTAATTCCATGGGGTGAGGGTGAGCAGAGCCACATATCCAGATGAAAAAGAGAACAAAGGGCAAAGACAACACATAAAGTCTCTTTTCCTATTTGGGATCTTTGCAATGTACTGCTAGGATTGTCTGCAATTGTAAGCATTATTGATTCTACACCTGTGGATTCCATGCAAAAGTCAAAATTTCTAAAATAACCACAGTTTTATGGTTGATCATAAAGCTCTCTTTGTTTTCAACATTTTTTGACCTGTTTCTATGCAGCCAATGTGTGTACTGCCATTTTTAATAAGTTTGAGAGTTGGTGGATTAACACTGAATGTCAAGTACCACAATTAGAATTGCTGATTGTATGCAGAAATGCTATTTTAATATATTAAAAACTGCCTTACTCTTACCATAAAATTCCGCACTCAATGCTTTTGTATTTGATCATTCTTTTCATGCACCTTTTAGCTCTCAATAGTCCTTGTATGAATACAAGCCTTCTTAAAGAAGAAGGTTAACATAAATAAAAACGGCAATTGTAAGTGGAACCTAATTTCCTTTTACTTTTAGAAGAGAATATATTAGACTATTTAGTTTTTTCTTTTTCCTGTGATACATCATCAACACCAGGTGATACACAATGTATGAAACAGCAAGTTCAAATGCTGGACCACAACATGCTAGATGATGGTGGATTGCATGCTTTTCATTCACTTACTTTCTGTAATTTATATATAATTTTCCATACATTATGCAGAGGCATTACATAAATATTTGTTGTAGCTATACGTTTAGAGAAGCAAATAAGACCATATCATAACTAGGTAGAATTAAGAAGAGAGAAACATTGGAAGTCTGAGGTAGAAGGATTGCAAGTTCAAAGCCAGCCTCAGCAACTTAGTGAGAACTTGTCTTTAAATAAAAGATAAAAAAGGGCTGGGATGTGGTTAAGCACTGAGGGATGGGGGAGAGGGAAATGAATTGTAAAATAACATGGGTTGGAATTAGTATTCCTTGCAATCTCAAATTATGAAGCATAATCTCTACAAAGAAGTGATGTTATATATTCACTCTACTTCATGTTATACTGGATAGCTATGAAAATTTTTACCTGAATTTAATGTGTATTTTCCTATAGCATTAAGCAGTAAAAAACAACAACAACAAAAAAAAAAAAAAACCATACAAAACTCAAATTTTGGGAGAAGTCAATATTTTCCAAATGTCCTACAAAATGCAATACATGACAAATATTTTTATATATGTGAACAGCAATCTATAAGATAAAAATTAATCAATGAGATGTATCTTTGACTAAAATAATTAAAATTAGGTTTAGTGCAGAATCCTATACTCTTTATGGAAGTACATCATTCCCTGTTCTCCATCCCAAGTCAGTGAACTGAACAATTTATTGATAGCTATCAATGTGTTGTAAGTCATTCTATTAGGTATTTTTCCTCCCCTTTTAAATTCACCTCCTTTTTATATAGGCTACTGTTTTCATTAAAGAAAATGTGAAATATGCAAGACTCAATACAGAAAAAAGAACCCTTAGTTGAGATAGCACATTTGTTCTTTAACATTTTGGAGGTGATTACTTCTCAAACCTTTTCATATGTATGTTTTTTTAAAAAGTCAAATTATGATTTACTTACCATTTTCCACTTAAGATTATGTAAACATTTTCCATAATTGCAAACTATGAAGTAGAATTTTTAACAGCTACATAATTGTTCATGAAGTAAATCAATTTAGCCAATTTTCTTAAGCATGGAAATACTGAATATTTACAGATAAAATGAGTATTTCTTGCCTCTTTTAGTCCAAATAGCATCATCTGCATATATATAAAGAAGATTTCTGCAAGTATCTGGAAACCAATCTCTATTTTAAGATATACTCTTGGGAGTGAGTATGTTTAGGCCTGCTGCTAAGTGTACTAAGAGTTAGGTTCTATTCACTAAGAATGACACATTTCACCTTGCCTTGATCCTCCTCAAACTCTCAGAAATCAACTCTGTTACTGACCACTAAAATAGTTACCTTCTTGGCCCTTTTTTAATATGTAAAAGTTAATATTCATTGTCCACCACATGAAAAACAATGTTTTAGTCACTATGAGGGAACATTGATGAATAAGAGCAGAACTTGCCCTGGAGAAGCTAATACCAAAAAGAGGAGATAAGTATACTAATAAACAAATGGAAATGATAGTAAATAAAATAAAACTTCAAAAGAGCAAAGATAACATTTATCTGAGGTTATTAAGCTCAGAGAGAGAGCATATGAACTGAGCTTTAGAAGATGCATAAAAATTGAATTACTAGAATTCAATAAGACAGTTATAACAATGTAAGCAAAATCAGAGGCAACAATTAAGGGCATATGACTGAATAATTGAAAGACAGCTTAGAGTATAGGAGTCAGTGACTGAGTTAATGATGTGGCTTAATCTTTAGGGGGTAGTTCTCAGCCTCCATCTGTCATTGCCCTAGGAAACCACTGTAGGTCCTTCAGTGCTGGTAGGATTCATGCAGCAAATTGAGAAAGCTACTATGTCAGTAGTATATAAATTTGACAGAGCAGAGAAAGAGTAACAGATATCTGGGTCAGACCTATTAAAATGATACAAACCTGACAAGGCTACGTCATTTGCTACGGCAATGCAACAATCAGTCTGACTTGCTCATTCCATTCCGAGGTAATTATGAATTACAAAAGAATAATGTTACTGTATTTATTTGGAAAATCAAAAGATAATAAAGTGATGGACTAACATGAAAATCTGCAACAGCTTAACCCATGTATATTGGTGCTCTTATCTTGGGGACTGGACAGAATGGACTTGTGGTTGAAGCGTAGCAGGGTTGAAGCAGTATCTGTTGAGAGCTACACTAGACAATCCCTGAACTGTGGCATCCTAAGAAAGAGGAGGAGGTAGGTCCTATAAGGGGACAAAGCTATTGTGTGTGAGGAAGATCATAGAGATACTAGCCAAGATGGACTATCATGTAACCTCTTCGTTGTTGTGTGAACTGGGTGGCAGAAATCAAAGGAAAGGTTACCCCTGCAGGGAAGGATCAGATGCTATTTCAAGAGAGGAATTCAGAGCCCTTCTAGGTCTAAATGATAAAATTTCTATGTTGAAACTTCACTTCCAATGTGATGGTATTTGGAAGTGATGCCTTTGGGAAAGGAGTTGATAATGTGGGTAGAGATATCATTAATGGGATTAGTGCCCTTAAAAAAAAAGACCCAGAAAATATCTTGCTCTGTCCACTTTTTGAGGATATAGTGAAAACAAAACAAAACAGTGAACCAGAGGTGGACCCTCATTAGACATCAAATCATCAAATCTTCAGGCACTTTGATCTTGGATTTCACAACCTCCAGCACTGCAAGAAATAAATTTTTGTTATTTATAAGCTACTCAGTTTATAGTATTGTGTTAGAGCACCTGAACAGACTAAGACAAGTCCCATTTAAAAAAACATCTTCTTCTAGGAATTTGGTCTAAATGAGACTGAAGGACAGGCTATAACTTGACCTGTGAATCAGAAAGCAGAAACCAATGGTGGATTGCCAGCAGACAGTGTGCTAGTGTATTTGGATGGACCTTCTGCTCAGGCAAAGGTGTTCAGGAAGAGAACCAGAGAACTTGGAGTGCCTACACAAGGAGATTGACCACAGGCTGTTTATGCCATAGTGCAGGGTCAGGAGCTACAGTGAGCTCAGAAGCTTTACAGAAATGTCTTGGCTTTCATCAGCAAATAGAAATAGAATGATCATTTCCAAACTCTGGAAGAACTTGATGGAAGGCAGATGTTGATACATTAACTTACTACTTACCTGACTAGCAAACATATACACAATGATTTACAGACTCCAGTGTATTAATTGGGGTCTGTTGACATGAAGTCTCAGGATAAGAGTTCTTGAGAAGAGAGCTAGAATATACTCAAGGGTTGGCAACAAGTACAAATTTGAAACAGTTTGGTGATTGTTTCCTTGGCAACTTAAATGATTGTTTTCTATTGAATAAACAAACCAAGAGCATTTATGGGACTTTACCACAATTAAAAATAAATTCTTTTGCAAGAAATCAGTGAAACTCCCTTTATTGTTTCAATGAAAAGATGCATAACTGAGATGATCTTGTTTGTGGAAAGGCATGGTAGTTTCAAATTTAATTCCTGGAAAACATGTGTCAGCTAACATGTCTCAACTAACATTTTACCCAAAATCTTCTCTTCCAGGCACTAATTTAAATGATTTCTACGAGTATTTCCAAGTATGGCCCAAGGATTGTGCTGACCTGCTGACCTGCAAACAGTTACCTATCTGTGGACCTATCTGTGGTATGGCTCGGTGCATCTACTAGGCTGTCACATTTCTGTCAGTTTCATCTTTCAACCTTCCCATTTGTTTTCCTCCATATATATGTTGAAAGCCTGTACTTTTGTTGTCGTATATGTCTTCTTATTCACACTTTCAAATAAGAAGAAAGTGAGAATGCTGGAAACCTGAAGTCTACAGGTGCAGGGCTAGAGGGTTAGGTGAGAGTAAGCATGGGAAGTGGGCCTTGAAGCAGGGAGAGAAAGTGTAGGCTTAATATAGGACAACTTCCCTGAACTTCCACTACTCAAGTGTGATTGGCACTTGCCATTCATCACCAATCAAAATTGAAAAATAAAATAAAATAATACAATAAAATAAAGTAAGATCACTCTTTGAAATAAATAAACTAAGAACTGATTAGGTTTCTATTATGACTGTTAGCAACCAATGAGCAGTCCCCTATTTATTTTGGCAGTCCCCTATTTATTTTGGCATTCTGTAGCTTGCAGCCTGCATTCTGATGTTTGGATCTCTATCAAGTCAACCTAAAAAGAAGCCCTCTAGTTGGGAATACCTGCCCCAAAAGGAACACTTCAAACTAGACCTCTTATTCACAGAAGAGAGTTACAGGATAATATGCAGTGGCCAATGGAAACCTTATACAAGAATGGGTAACCAAAAATCACTAGACATTGGGAAAATTACAGTATGATTTAAAAAAAAACAAAAAACAAAGAAAGAACAACAACAAAAAAAACCCCAAAAAACTCTAAGATGGAAAAAAGAATAGTGACTCTGAATGAAAAAAAATAATTCAAGAAGCAGAGAACAGCATAAAAACTGTAATTTACACACATACTGAAAGCCAAAGAAACAAAACACACATGGGGGAAGAGGTAAGTAACACAGAGGCTGTACCCAGAATATACAATGTAAATCTAATAGACTTTCAAAAAGAGAGAGAGGGAACAATAAAAATGTATCACAAATCAAAGAGAAAAATTTTTACAAATAAAGAGGCAAATTACTTGGGGCTGGGGTTGTGGCTCAGTGGTAGAGCGCTTGCCTAACACATGTGAGGCACTGGGTTCAATCCTCAGCACCACCTAAGAACAAATAAAAGGTATTGTGTCCATCTACAACTAAAAAATTTTTTTTAAAAAGAAGCAAATTATTCTTCAAGTTGAGAGGCCCTATAGGATGTCAAAACAATGAATAGAAAAAGGCGAGCATCACAACATGTACACATCTTTAGGAAATCCGAGAAGATTGAGGCTCAAAAGATGATCCAAAATGGTTTAGAATAAAACACACACACACACACGCACACACACACACACACACACATACAGAGAAGCAAGAATTCAGAAAGCATTAGACTTCCAAAAGAAAATGGAGTAATGTTTAGAAATACTAAGAAAATATTATTTTCAACCTGCAGTTCTATTTCAGCCATATTATCAATCCATAAGGGAACTAAATAAAGACTTTTCATTCTTATATATTCCCCATGTTCCTCTTCTGGGGGGAGTTGAAGATATATTCAAGAAAAATGAAGGAGAAAGCAAAAGTCAAGAGAGTCAGGAAATAATTTAAAAGTCAGCCCAGGGGGAGTAGAAAGGTGAAAGCCTACTGTGACATCTGTGCTGCTGGCTTAGCATTCTAACCATCTATATCGAAGGTGAGCAGGGCCCTTAGTCTATAGCTACAGAAAGGCCCCTTCCTTGGCTGTTCATAAATAATGAACCCTACTGTGACTGATCAGTGATGATCTCATTGTAATTAAATAATTTGACTCCAAAGGGAATCCAAGAGGGAAATTAGGAAAAAAGTGAATATGCAATAGATTTTAAAATCAAGAAGATAAAATCTTCAGACTATGATAAATATACATTCTACAGTCAATAAGAAAACAAGAAGAGATAAAGCTGTACAAAAAAATACAAACTTTACATGAAGTAGACATAAACCAAATAAATAATATGGCATGATTTTAAGCAATTGGAGGTCATATGGAAAAATATACTTGACCTTGGAGATAGAAATATTCTTTTAGTGACTGAACAGTCATGACATTGGTGTTATAGAGAAGGAAATATAATCTTAATACTCAATTTATCCATGACCAAAATCAACACAGTCATAGTAACCCCAGTCTTTTTTAATTCTAACCTTCAAAATCAACCTATGGATTAAATGTGAATGCTTTGGTTACACTTACAGCACAAAATGTAAAATCAAAAGTCCTGACAACATAAAAATAATAGTAATACTGAGAAACTGGTCAATGGAATGCAAGAAGGGAAAGTAGAACATTTATAAGCATAAAAATTTTAATATGGGGAAAGCAAGAAGTTCACTGTAATTTATGGAACAGGAACTCAGAAACACAACTTTTTCTAAAGTTACAAAAAATAAACATAAGACTTAATATGGTAAGCCATCAAACAATGGGAAACAATAATTAGGCATCAAAATGCTGTATTATTAGTAGATCCTCCATATTTCATCGTAGGAAGTCAGCAGGTATTTTCTAAAACTTCTGATGAAAAAAAGCAAGGTAAGTGCACATAGATTATGGAAGTAAAACTACCATAAGAACAAGAAACAGAAATGACCCAAACAGATTGTGTCTGGGCAATGACACTGAATAAATAAAAGACTCTCCATCTTGGGTATCATCATCATAAGCACTTATTCTGATTTAAGAAATGTAATAAAACAAACACAAAATAAAAAGCATTTGTTGTGCATCTACTACATACATGTAAATTAGCTGGAGGAATAAAAAAGTAATGTTTCCTTCAAACCTAAGGAAAAGGCAACATGTGAATCAATATCTAGTACAGTGTATAAATTTACTTGCATGGCAGCTAAAATAACATGAATGCCTAATGATACCAGTTCACCCTATTTTTGTAGCCCCTGAGAGAAAATTGGGGAAATAGTTCTCTAAGAAAGACTTTTTGGAAAAGGGTAGTCTTTATAGGCTTAAAGCATTCTCTAAGAAGTTAACAGATTCATGGGGGGAGAGCAAGGAAGTAGAAAGGCCTTTTCAATGACATAAAGCCCATTAGAAAATATCCAGAGATAAGAACTGAACATGTGGTCAAGTGCAGGGGATGGTAAGCAGAATGAATATTGAGGAGAGACCTTGCTCCATGCAGTTTTTAATAGCACTCCCTTCTAGAAGTTATACCATATATTATCTTGAATCATTTCTTTCTTGCATGAAAAATGCCATATGAAATAACTGCTGGGTTTTATTTATTTATTAGACTTAAGGTTGCTTCTAAGAGAGACTGGTTTATTTATAAGAATGCAAATTTAAAAAGCCTTTTGGAATTTAGAAAAGGCTTGTCGTTTAAAACCCCTATAAATTAGATATGCTCTATTCCATACAACAAACTTCTACATGTTCTTTCCCACAAGATATGCGGCATCAACAATTTGTTAAATGTGATTCCTTCAAAGAAACCATTTGAATTTAACCTCTAAAATCCAAAAAAATTATGACCTTAGTCAAATGTCTATTCATTAGAAATTGCATGTAAAGGAAAAAGAAAAACTTTGATTTTTCTCTGAAACTTATTTGTGCTCAAAATTTCCTGCAGTATTTTAATTGTATTCAGTTTTTTTATTTTGCTCTACAATGTCAGACTTAGATAACAACTAAAGCTTTCCTAGGACTCTGAGCAACCGCCAGTGGATTTAAGATTCCCATGTACGATCTATTGTTTCATTATTCAAAGTACATTTCCTATAGTGACAATATGTTTAAGTGGTACTCTGTGAAGGTAATAGAGGACATTTCTACTGCCTCAAGGGTTCCAAGCTATTGTGGCCACCATGAAAATGCGAGTTCTCAGATCTCCAACTGAAAGGGTGGATTATGGGCCCCAGTTGTTGGACTGTGAAACTCAACTCTGACTTTGTCAGGGAATTCACACCTTCAAGAGATGCTCCCAGACAATAGCTGAGTGCAGCAGGTGGACTACAGCAACCAGGTCTTGAGAGATATGAAGTTCTTCTGATGGGAGACTTTTGTCTCCAAGACTCCCCAGTGGGTTTGTTGAAACATTCTTAGAACTGTGCTATACTCTGAAATTTTCTATACCAGATCTTCTTCATTCTTTCTTTCTCTCCTTCACATGCATTAGACCTGCGTGGTGATCTGACAACTTTCTCAGCCTCTCCCAACTTCTTTTTTCCTCATGGAAGTTTGCCCCAATAAATCTCTTGCATATCTAATCCTGTCACATCTGTTTCATAGAAGAACATAATTAATGCAGCATTTAAGATCAAGATGACTGATTTTAAGAATGACTGATTTTCTATCTCTTTAATAGGACAAGAAAGAAATTTCAGTGACCTAGTAAGGTTAAGGGAATAAATAAATACTAGATAATGAGCATCATTATTAAGAATTTCATTTCATATTAGTTTATCCATCCAACAATTACTGACTACTTACTTACTTTGAATGAGGTAGAGTACTAGCTGCTAGGGGTATACAGATTGAATATGAAGTAGTCTTTGACCCCTACAATTTCCTTGACTGGTAAGGAAGGCAATATTCCTTGAATAAACTCTAATGAAAATACACATGCAGTATTATGGGAACTCATTTGAAGACACAATCAGTTCCTCTATAAGGGAAAGGTCAAGGGTGGAGGTTCAGTCAACAAAGCCTTGAAATTTGAGTAGCCATTCACCATTTGGAGGAGGCAGGAGAAAAGTCTCCCAGCAGAGGGTAAAGCATAAGCACGGGCAGGAAGGTAGGCAAATTCGTGAGTCAGAGCGGACAGTGATTTTTGGAAGAAGGGTGGAACAGAAAAAGAAGAAACTTTTGATATGAGGAGTGGTAGAGTTTGGATCTGGAACCTCCCACAAAGGTTAATGTTAACAGCGTGGTCCCCAGCTGGCAATGTTGAGAAGTGGTAGACATTTTTAAGAGGTGGGGCTTAGTGCAAAGTCTTTAAGCACTCAGAGCAGGTCATGCAAGGGGATTATGAGACCCTGCTCTGTTCTTCTTTTCTCTCTGTTTGGCATCCTGGGCATAAGGTGAGTGGGTTTGCTTTGATGCCCACTCCCACCATGATGCACTATCTCTCCACAGGCCCCAAAATAATGGAGACAATTAATCATGAGCTGGAACCTCGAAAACCATGAGCAAAAATAAGCTTATTCTCTTCATAAGTTAATTATCTCAGATATTTTGTTATAGTGATGGAAAGATGACTAATGAAATGAGTGAGTGACAGCTATTTGGCATTTGACAGTAAACAAATATCAGGATCTACAGTAGACCTCCCTTATCCACAGTTTTGCTCTCTGCAGTTGTGTTTACCACCAATCAACTGTAGTTTGAAAATATTAATTGGAAAAATCTAAAAATAAACAAATCACAATTTTAAATAACTTTTATTATAGTTATAGTATACTATTATATTCTATTTTATAAAGTAGTTATTATTGTTAATCTCTTAAATTATAAATTAATATTGATGATGCATAGGTATGTATATATAAAAGAAAACAGCATATATAACGTTCAGTATTATCTGTGATTTTATGCATCCACTGGGGGTCTTGTAGCATATCCCTCATGAGTAAGGGGAAACTACTATTCTGTTTCCTTCCTCACAGATAAAAGGATGTAACCAATGGTACTTATAGAATCTCTGTATTATGGAATCAGATTTAGAGCATAAGCTATGAAGGGCACAAAAGAAAAGGCCTGATCGCTGTCTGTGATGTGCGTAGAAACTTGGTGGGGATATGTAAAATATATACATTCGAGAAAAGGCAGAAACAAAACAAACTTAGTTAAAATCTCTTTATGTGTTTGTCCAGAAAATATTTCAAGTGTTTCACATGATAGTACCTGTGTACTTCAAATGCTATTATAAATGCTCAGTGATTCGTAGGAAAATAAGAAAGAAACTCTTCTGTTACTAGAAAAAATCCTTTTGGGTGTGATGATAAGAGGTGCAATGGTTAATTTTATGTGTCAACTGGATTGGAACAGGGAGTATACACATAGTTGGTGCAATATTATTCTGTGTGTGTCTGTGTGAGGCTGTTTCTAGATGAGATGAACATTTGGAGTAAATGTAAAAGGGTAGTTTAAGTAAAACAGATTTTCCTCCCTAATGTGGGTGGGCCCCTTCTTGTCAATTATCAGTTCAGGGCCTGAATATAACAAAAAAGACTGACCCTCCTGTGAGTTAGGGGTGTTCCTCATGCTGGAACATTAGTTTTTCTTCTTGCCTTTGGACTGAAACAAGAACATTATCTCTTCCAAGATCTTGAGCCTACCCTTTTACATTTACTTATTAGTTCTGCTCATTTAGAGAAATCTACAATTACAAAAGGGCATAAAAATGTGGAAAGAGCTATGAGAATGAGGATTTCTGGGGTCTCAGAGGGGCATCTATCCCCAAGTAGAGTAGGCGATAGAGGGATAGTTGGGAGGCTTTCCAGAGGAAGTGTCTGAACTGAGACTTTGTGCAGCAACATTTACAGATTGATAGGAAAATAAGAAAGAAAAAGCATTGCCTTAATTCTCCAATTCTCAGCACTTAGTTCTATTACTGGACCAAATGCTGAATAATAAATGCCCAAAATAATTTTAACAGTACTCCAAAGTTCACATAGAATCAAGTGTAAAGTCCTCTGCTTATATCTAAAGCCCTCCCCAACCAACTGACATGGAAGACAACTTGTTTCCAGTGCTTTCTCACTCATTCCCCAGAGGAAATGCCCGTATGGTGGACTATCTGATTATTTCCAAAGTTCCCAGGTGTATCATTTCTTTCATCTAGACAGCCTGTCCCCACTTTCTGCTGCTCCTCTAAATCTTTATGTCAGCAACCAGGTGACTTGGGCAAATTATTTATCAGTTTGTGCTTCAGTTTCCTCATCTGTAAAACAAAGGGATGATAGCGGTGTTTAATTCATAGGGTTGTGAGGCATACAAGAATTAATTATGGGGTTGGGGATGTGGCTCAGTGGTAGAGTTTGCACAGCATGAGCAATGCACTGGGTATGATCCCCAGCACACACACAAAAAAATTAGTTATGAACAAATGTCAGTACTATATGTTTCCAATTGTTACTTTTGCTTTTTATTAGCAATTTAAACTCTAGTTT
This sequence comes from Geosciurus inauris, assembly GCA_004024805.1. Classification (NCBI taxonomy): domain Eukaryota; kingdom Metazoa; phylum Chordata; class Mammalia; order Rodentia; family Sciuridae; genus Geosciurus; species Geosciurus inauris. Next base: position 95,565 of record PVHX01003243.1, read on the forward strand.
TACCAATCACACTGTCTTTCCAAATAGCTCACCCATAGAGGGATTTCATTTTCCTAAAATCTGATGGCCCTTTTAAACTTTTCTGCATAGGCTTAGCATATAATATGCTATTACTTGTTTTCATGAGATGGCCCCTGGACACAGTTTGCCAGGGTTAGAATCCCAGTGCAGACCCATTGTGGACCTGACAAAGTTACTTTCCAAGTTCTAATTTCTTCATCTGTAAATTGTGAATAACAAAAATACCCACCTTGATGGGTTCTTATAAGATAGCAAGATAGAGTATTTAATAGAGTGTGCTGCACTTAGCAAGCTCTTACCAAATGTTTAATTATTACTTTCTAAATGTCCTGGGCACAGAACTTGGCCTTAATTCTCAAATTCTTAGCACTTAGTCTAGCTATTAGACCATGATGATAAATCATTGCAGGAGTGGAGAAGATAAGGACAAAGTGTTGTCAGGAAAATAGTCATTAAGAAGGAAAACTACGGTGTTTGGTGAATTGACACTGCATGTATCTGGTTTGCTGAATACATACTCAGTGAGCACTAACTGTACACTGTAGCTCATGTGGCTATGAATGATATGTGGTCATCAGTAGGCCTGCAGATTATCAGGTGTGGTGATAAAGACAAAACCATTACAAGGAAGTATTTAATTCATATTGCTCAGTTGAAAATTGTTATGAAAAACTTCATACATTCCTCAAAAACTCATTCAGCACCTATCAGGCATAAATAAGTCTTTGAAGGACATCCAGGGAAGATACGGAAAGAAGCAGGTGGCAGAGGGCAGGCAGTGCTGTATGTCACTTTCCTGTTCCTTGTATTAAAAGATCCAAATCGAACTAACCCCTCCCCAAAAAAGCATTTAAAAAGCTGTTGCTTTATAATTTGCACTTCCTAAGGCATTTCTCACGCACTTCCCTTAACAAGTCTCAGAGACTGAGTTTTAAATAACTTTAGATAGATTACAATAATGTGTTTGAATTCACAAAGCAATAATTCTTCCACCAGGCCTCAAACGCCCTGCAGACTGAGTCCAAGTTCCCACTTCCAGCCCCATATACTTTCTGCTACATCTCTCAGCTGCTCGCCCCCCACTTCTCTCACTGCTCTGCCACACCTTGCTATTCCTTTTGGGATGTCCCTGCCTTCGCATCCATCAGCTTCTCAGTTACCCACACCTTCCAGCAAGGCCCAGTACTGTCCAAAGAAAGAAACAAAAACAAACTGACAGCTCTACCGAGGGGGAAAACAGATACACACGTGACTCCTTTACCAAGAAATGGGAAATTATTGATCTTTGCTTCTTTCTCATCATGCAAAAAGTGAGCTGCTTGAAAAATGATAGTAGCATACAAAGCAATCTTTAAGTATTTATGATGCTTCAGATTAGTTTGTAGTATAGACAATTTTACTAGGGCTTTTAAGTGCTTCTGACTTTAGTGCTTTAAACTGCTTAAGCATTTATACCTAATGGTTACATCATGATAATGCCAACTCTTAATACAACAGCCCTGAAAGCCAAATTTATATATTACATATGGGTTTTAAAGATTTTTTTTTCAGGCGACTTAGTGAGCACTACCAAATATCAATGTTATCCCTCAACAACTTTTCCTTAAATCCACATCAGCTATCAGTGCTCAATTCTGTATAAGGGGAAAATGGTTCTCATTCTGGGGTTGATGAGTGATGCTGAGGGGTTTCAGCTGTTCTCTCCAGCCAGGCTGAAGCACACAAATAACCTTCCCAAGGGAACTTTTACATCGTCCTGCTCCACATACCTATGGGAATCCACTGGAACAAAATGCCCTGGAGGGCTGATTTGAATATCATTTTCCTAGTGGAATTCTCCTAAAATGCTCATTTCTTAACCACTGAGGACTCTGATGCTTGATGAGCCCAGCAGAGAGCTTAAAATTGATGGTGCAAATGCAGAGAATCATTAATTTGTAATATAAACCCAGAGAACGAACAGTGCCTATTATTCTGGATTTTGAAAAGAAAATCAAGGAAGGAAACACTTTGCCACATGGAAAACAAAATACTAGGACTGAGCAAATAAAGGACTGAGCAAACCTCTTTTAGTTCCTTTAATAATAGTAGTAGTATTAATGATATCATTGTTATTATTCAAAAAGCTGGATACTACTACTTTTGATAGCTAACTGGGTCATTTTTAAAGGCATGGTACTGACTCAAGATGGTGCTCAATAAATATTTGTTACATAGTCACTTAGAAAAGCCAAGAATATTTTACCAAAGCTGATTTCCATTTGACTTTTAAAAGTTCTCTGCATCACTTTGGTCAGAAGGAAATTTTAACTAGAAGAGACGGTTTTCACTTAAAACTCTGAATCATTGTTTTTAGAACAGGTACTAAACTTGACAGAACAAGGTCTTAGCTCCCCATAATTCCTTCTTTTCATTAATGTCATTTTTTCGATGCGCTTAAAAGACAGTGCATGCCCTAGATTCTAAAGTCACTAATATATATTCATGAGGCAAACATGATTGGAGTGTTATTCTGCAAAGCTCTATACCTTATCATATTCTTGTCTCAGATTAGTATCATTTTTGGACCTAAAGATGAGCAAATGTTTATTTAAGCAAATTTGGGACAATTAAAATCCTTCTCGGCATTGTATGGTTATACGTGATAAATTTATCCATATTATCTGTTTTTAACTAAATATCAGTCCATACCAAAATAACTGTTACAATAGAATATTTCAGTTTGGTATTGCAATTGAGTTATTTAGGATTCTTATTCATCTGCTGGTTGAGTTTATTGAAGTTTTTGAAGTGTGCCAGTTACCAACATGCTTTTGTTGTTGTTTTAGATACCACTTCTGAGTATATGGTGTTAATTATTCATAAGCTGGCTCTGAAATGAAATGAAAAAGGAAAATATAGAGGTTACAAACGAAAGTAACAAATGCCAGAATAGTATTAATTTGTTTAGGTTGGACTTACTTTCAACTGGTTTTGTCTTATCATAATGCTTCAATTTCAGTTAAAATGTATATTGGATTGGTTTATATTACCTGGAATCTTGAATCACAATCTGTATTTTTACAAAGTTATTGTAACTTAATTTTCTTAGTTTCAGATTTATGTCAAAATATCATTGCTTGCTTTTTGTGGTGAGCTAGCTGCCTTTCAGATCCTTTGGGTGAATATGTGGAACACCTCCTGTTGCTTAGGAAGTTCCTCAGTAATGGACATGAACTTGCTTAGCATGTAGCCCAATTCCCTTATCATCAGAATCATTGGATAGGTTCTATATTGTTATGGATAAAGTGTATTTGAGCAGTATGGCTGTCATCTCTTGAAATTAATATAATTTTAAATCCTGTGTTATGCTTGCTTGTCTTCTTTCTAAAACACGCACCATCACTGGAAAACTTAATTTTTAATCCAATATATCACATTTTGGTATATTGGAAATATATCATGAAAATATGAAATATGAAATATCTGAGTAGGAGATAGTTGTAAACACTGCAAGTCTGAGAGGTAAATCCATTCATGCAGACGAGTAGATTTTGTTTGGAAAGTGAACAAAAAGTTTTTATCTTGAAGATGAACCCAGCTCCAAATTAGGAAATATTAGTAAATAGCTCTAATATTAGTATAATAGAACCTGCTAAAAACAACAGAATTACTAGTAAATACATATTGGGTGCTAAATGTGATTTGCTTATTTCTATAAACATACCAACCTTATTTTTCTCATTTCCCAAAGTTTGAGTTCTGAAATTACAACAGTAAATGAGGAAATAAATCAACCACAGTAATATACAAAGAGGCCTCCATATCTTACAAAACTATTTGAAAAAAATTTTTTAAAAATTGAGTAAAATAGGAAAAACTCGGTATATATAACAGTTCAGAAAATACAAAGAAGACAACACAATAATATATGACTGCAATTGGGTAAACACATTAAGTTTGTTTTCTGCTTTAAAAAGTTACTTACTGTTTTACATCTATCTTTCTACTTAAGGTGACTTGGATTTGGTTTTCACCAAATATGGAACAGTTTGCTGTGCAGAAGCCCAGATTGAAATAAAATGGCAGCTGATGATATTTTTCATATTGGCATACTTTGTGCAATATTCAGTGGCTTTTCAATGGCATTTGGAACGTAAACAGAAATTCTCAAGCCAGCTATCCTAAAAGCAAAAACAATTGCTTAGCTCACCATTGTGAGGGCATCAATACAGAACTTCTCCAAAGCTGCTGATGTCTATGTGTTCAGTTAAGTTTATCATACTTAAACGTAGATGTTAAAACATGAAAAGAAAAAATATTCTGAAAGTTAAGTTAGAAGGGGATGGGGTTGCCTAGCACGTGTGAGGCACTGGGTTCGATCCTTAGCACCACATAAAAATAAATGAATAAAATAAAGGTATTGTGAAAAAAAATAGTTAGAAAACTTCTAAGTATTCTAAAGGTATAAAATGTAATATGTCAAGTTTACAACAATGTCTTTTTAAATTTTTTTATTTGTTCTAATTAGTTATACATGATAGCAAAAAAACAAAGGCCGAATGTTCTCTCTGATAAGTGGATGCTTATCCATAATGGAGGGGGCGGGAGGAATGGAGGAGCAACTACAAGTCTTATTCTGTGCTAATATATCTGAGCTGCAGTCCTAGAGGAATGACTGATATCCTAGTTTCCCCAGCTCAACAGAGGGGCTCATTCACTTATTTACTTTCTTAAGCACATTCTATGTACATTCTTCTAGGTGTTGAGGATAAAGAAAAAGGGAGGGAGAGAAGCCTATAAAGTTATCATGGAACTAATTTCATGTGGGCATTGATGGCCAATAAACAAGCAAATAAACATTTACTATATCAGGGAGCAGTAAGTCTATCGGGGGAAGAAATAAAACAGGGCAAGCAGGATTGGAAATGCTAAGGGTGGATACTATTTGCTTTAGAGAATAAAGCAAAGTTTCACTGAACGGGTGATAAATGAGCAGGGAATTAAGTAAAATGGAGTAAGCTGTTTAGTTTGAGGGAGTAAGAAAATTCCTAAGTATAACAAGCACAGAAGCCTTGAGGTGAGGGCATGCTTGGGTACATAACAGAAGCCAAAACAGAGGCATATAGGATTTGAAAACTAGGCAAGGGAGAGAGAACTTCAGTAGGACAGAACTTCAACGCCACTAAGGTGTTTGCTTTTTATTTATTAGTGATGTTTAATTACTGGAAAGCATTTTAGCAGGAGTGACATGGTATGCCTTACATTGTAAAAGAATTGCTCTGAATTTCATCTTGATAAAAGTTCATAGGAAGCAAGAGTCAAAACAGTGGGACGAGCTAGAAGGGTACTGTGTTAGCCACATGGGAGACAAGAGTGACTTGGGTGGTTGGATTCTACATGTTTGATGAGATAAAGAGAAGATGTCAAGGTTTTGTACGTGATAAAGGGAGATCACAGAGGACTCCAATAATTTTGACCTAAGTTTCAGGGAGGATGAAATTGCATTGCACAGGGGATATCTGTGAGTGAAATTGTTATGGGTAGAAGGTGGGAATTCGGAGTTTGTTATACACAGAGTAAACTTGAAATACTTAACAGAAACTGAGTGATATGAAGTGGGCAGTAACCCTGAGCTCAGTGGTAAGATCTGAGATTGAGCTATTTCAGCTTCAAGTTCACATATAGTTGGGAGACTCATTTGGGTGGAAGTATAGGTAGTGAAGAAGAAAAAGAGTACAGCTTAAGAGGTTAGAGGTTAAGGAGACACCAGAAAAAGACAGTATAAAAGAGTAATGAGAGAAAACCAAGACAGAGCGATTCCACAAGCCACATGAAGACAATTTCAAGAAGGGAAGACTAATTAATCATGTCCAACATTTCACTAAATCAAGAGAGGTGAAGTGTGAGATTTTACCACTGGGTTTGGTAATGGGAAAATCAGTGGTGATTTTGACAAGAATCAATTTGTTAGAGCATGGGGACAATAGCATCTTTAAAGTGGTTAGTAAAAGAATAGCCATAAAGGAAGGAGAAGAGCCAATACTAGACAACTCTTTGAAGGACTTTTGTTGTAAACAGAAGCAGAGAACCAGGGTGGTGACTAGGAGAAGATATGAATTCAAGGGAGATTTTGTTTTTCTTTTTTGATATAGGATATATTTTTGAAAATCTGCATACATAAGTTTGAGAGGAGACAAGACAGTACCATCATGTCCTTGCTTCATTGAGAGGTGATGGGATTTAACACATGAAGAGAGAGAGGCTGGTGTTAGAGTTGGAGACAATTCATCCACAGTAAGGTGAAGAAGGGTGAAGTTTGGGAGCTAGAGGCAGGGGGATTGCTATGTATGCACTGGGAATTGGTAGAAACTGGGCTCTTATTTGATGGTTAGCAAGTACCTTTGTGCTTACACCCCAGTGAGAGACAGAGAGAAACACAAGGGCAACATCATGAGAAGGACTTCCTGGAGAAAAGGAGTCTAGAAGTGAGTGCCCGTGTATCTGTGTGCTCAGTGTGGGGAAGGGAGGTGGCTGGGAGCTAGTACTCTATGTAAAGAAGCAGGAAGTTCAAACACTACTAGGATCAGAGTGGAGAACACTGGAGCCTGAGAGTAGCTGGAGAAATCACGGTTGTAAAGAAGTGCTGGGAATGAAGAAGTGCAGTGAAAACTGAGAGGATTATATAGGCTTGAAAAATATCTGGAAGTCAGAATTGATACAACTCAGTAGTGAATCAAATATTAGGGAAAAGTATGAGAGTAAGGAGCAGATTGCAGCTGATACCTCGGTTTCTAGTTTGAGCTCTAGTAATGCTTGCTCTGAGCCTTTATTCATGATTGACCTCTATGCAAATTCAACTTCTGTAGTCAAATCTAACACATGCCTTACACCTTGTAAAGCCCCCTAGTACTCTTCCAGCTCACACTGATCTCTCTCTTCCTTGAATAATAATTAGAATTGCTACTATTTATTGAAAATATTCTAGTGATAAGGAAGCAGATACATGCTATTTAAAATGCATTATCTCACTGATCTTTATAACAATCCTACCGGTAGGTCTTATTAATGCCTTTTTACAGATGGAAATAACTGGAAGCTTAGTGTGGACATTTTAATGTTTCCCAATGCTCACTCTGCAGAACAGAAGTAGCTGAACTTCTATTCCATATATTTTTTGTACATTGTACCATAATGTGTTGTGACTCCAATGATACGATAGTGTCTGATGGTACAATCAATACACCTTTAACTCATTAATCCTCTAATGCTTCCAACATATGAGGGAAGTCAATTAACATTAACATGAAGTTAAAAAATCTATAGATGAAGCCCATAATTGGGAACTTTAGGTAAACTAAAAGTTTTCACTAGACATATTCAGGGAGAGAAGTAAGACCCAAAGAGCACATTCATGGGCTGAAATGCTAACATAATAATATTAATGTAAAAGATTCAAAGGCAGTTCATATATCACTGCCATTTTGATTTTTTCCTTTGTGACTGTTCAGTTCATCGTATGAATGGGAAACAAGCTCAGAGGGTTAAGTGACTTGATCAAGAGGTTACCAATTTATAACACTAGGTTTTAAACTTGGGGAAAAGAAGAATGTCCAACATACTTTGCTGAAATACCTACCGTTTTACCCCCATATCATGATCAAAATGTCACTTCTCAGTGGTCTCCACTTCAGCTAACACACATTGCAAATATACTAACTTATTGGGGAAAAAAATTACAGGAATTCACATTGTAGTAAAAGAAAGAAAACAAGCAATTAAAAATTTAATCCCCAACATGGCCAGCATGTATTTAGAATTGTGTATGAGAATCCTAAAGAAACGCAGAGATTGAAAAGACTAATTTTGTTTAGCGTAAGAAATAGAAGAATGAAAGAAGTTTTGCTATGTTCATTAAGTCCAAGATGTACTTCTTCTTTTTTTTTTGGACTGAGGATTGAACTCAGGGGTACTTCACCACTGAGCCACATCTCCAGCCCTATTTTGTGTTTTATTTAGAGACATGGTCTCACTGAGTTTGAGTTGCTTAGCGCCTTGCTGTTGCTGAGGCGGGCTTTAAACTCACGACTGTCTCAGCCTCCCAAAGTGCTGGGATCACAGGCTTGCGCCACCATGCCCTGCCAAGATGGACTTCTTAAATAGGTCCATCATTATTGGACATTAAATTACAGAGAAGCACCTACCGGTAGGAGGCCCATCAAAATACCAGAGAGAGGGCTTCAAATTTTGCTATGCCTTAATAGCTCTGCTTTATTTTTTCAAATATTCATATATAGCACTTCTTAAACTCTTTTTTATACTTCTATCAAAGAGGAATATAATCAAAAGTGTTAAAATAGCACCCATTTTTAGACTCTTAATTCTTACTTGTAATATTAAAAATTTAAAAATAAACTATTTGATTTAGAATAATTTATAAACAAGTGATTTCAAAACAACCAAAGTTCAATATAGGGAAATCAGTCAACAGAAAGAACCAGTGCTTATTAGAAAATTCAATGTGACATTTATCTCATCATCTACACTTGCAGTCTTACAAATCTTAACTCAGGACAGAGAATCTTCAATGCTTACAATTATTCTGTTAATCCCAGTAAATTGACTATTAGTTGATTCCCTTTCAACAAGTCCTCCCACTCCATGTTCTCTGTTTCAATACATTGAGAAATCAATAAAAGCAAAGAAGAAATACTGTAGTTGAATTTTTTTTTTCTTTTGAACCCATGGGCACTTAACCACTGAGCCACATCCCCAACACTTTTTGTATTTTTTATTTAGAGACATGGTCTTGCTAAATTGTTTAGGGCCTCTTGCTAAATTGTTTTAAGCTGGCTTTGAAATTGTGATCCTCCTAGCTCAGCCTGGTGAGTCGTTGGGATTATAGGTGTGTGCTAATAGTTGAATTTTATTAATGAAAATCTGCTATTTCCTGGAAAGGTAATTCATAGAACCTAGAAGGGTGAATTTATAATAATGTGCCAACAGATAGAGGTAGAATCTTCTAAATTCCTTTCCTTACTCTACTACTGATTTATTGTGAATTCTTATCCACTTCCTCTCTTCTGTAATTGTTCTAAAGCTCAAGGGAGCATCTCCCAAGAGATGTTGCTGAGTTAGGATATTAGGACAACGAGAAACACCATGCCCCGATCAGTCCTTCATACATTCACTCACTTACACATTCATTTATTCAATAAATGGGTTTGTTGGTGTCTGCTACCCAAGACACAGGAGGTGAGTGAAGATACAAGTGAGCAAAGACCCAGCTTGTAGAGAGCCATCCCTGAACTGTGTATGGACCAAACCCGCATCGTAGCCATTGAATAAGAAAAGCTGATATCTGAGTTCTAGCGGCACTCCTGTTGGTCAGACAGCCCAGATACACATGAGTTCCTATTCAGCTCTGCCAGATTTCATACAGAACCAGAGATGGGGTGACCTCCTGCAGCCACCTAGCCACACAGACTCCCAGAGATGGGTGTGGCTTCCCAAGATGCCAATCAACCTGTTGACTGTGAGACACAGTGAAGCAAGACTCCACACACTAAAACCTTATCCCTGCCTTTGATGCTCTCCCTTAAATAAAGAATAAGAGCCATTTTTTAACTTCTGTTCCAGCTCCTACTATGACTGGAATAATCTATCAGGCGCTGTACTTTTAAAACTAATTTTGACTTTGTCTCTTATTTCTTCACTAATTACTTCAGACTTCCATTTTCTCAGGTGGCTTATCCCCTCGTGCACAGGAAAAATTACCCTAGAGAGGTGCTAGCGAACTTGCAATACCTGGCTCCTAGCTGTTCAGCAAGAGGCAAACGCAAAAGCTTTTCTCTGCACTCAAATCACAGAAAGCATCCTGCCTGCATATCTGACCAAAACCTTTATTTCAGTGGAGACAAGCTATGTGTGTATGCTTCCTTGAAGCAGAAATTCTCAAGGAAATTTTACAGGTGTACAGATTGACTGAAGGTTGGGCTCAGCTTCTGCCTCAAACCTTGCTGCTCCCAGATGGAGCCAAACATACAGGCCAAACGGAAAAGAAATGAAAAGCAGCCCACAGATGCCTTAGACTCATGTAAACAGAGAAAAGGTTGATATCCGCTGAACAGATGCAAAATTATTTTTATTTAAAAAAAAAAAACCGCCCATGTATTAAGAACAAAGAACTACAGCCAGGAATCCTTCTCAGAAAGTACAGAGTGATAGGATATAAAAGTCCAAGAAGCACTTATAAAAAATGAAAAAAAAATCCATATATAGTCTTTTAACTTCATGGGAAGAATGGGAAGCATTGATTGTCATAAGATTGCACAGGATTTTACTCTGTAGTTAAATGCCTTAATCTACTAGAAGTTTGGAGTTGCTTCTTTAATGAAGCCATTCCTATAATGAATGGACCCTTCAACCTCTATGAAGAAAAAAATGGGAGGGAGTGTGTCAACCTCCAATAAATTGTGTGGGAGGTAAAATGATCAATAAGAAGTCTCTCTCACTGTCACCTGAAGGAGCAACTGGCTCCAGAAATGTGCAACAGGGTGGAAAAACTGTGGTGGTGGAGGTCATGGTGAGAGAATCCTGAAAAACAGAAAGTGTGTGTGTGTGTGTGTGTGTGTGTGTGTTCTACAGGCAAGAAGGAAGACAGCGGCATGGATCTGTTTAATCAAAATATAAGAGTTGGGACTAGACATACATCTCCTGTCATCTACTGTCATCTATCAAATAGCTTAGTATCTGTAATTCTTAGTAGCTTAGTATCTGTAATTCTTTGGAATATTTCTACAGATGATGATAAGAAGATACTTAAGAGAAACTATACACTGTGTTTATAAAAAGAAAGACTTGGAATTTCAGAATATTTAATCTGGATATGTTTAGGTCATAATATATTGTACTATACTTTCTTTTAAGAATTAAATCCCAGCAAATTTTAAACCCAAACTTCAACTTCTCAAATACTGAAACATAAAAACGAATACTAAAATAGATTGTTTTTCATAAGATTAATAAAGGCAAGTGCCATAAGCATGACTTTCATATACATCTTTCCCATGGGGAATATTTGGGTTGCCTCAGGGTATAAGGCTTGTAAGGAGACAAGAAATGCTAAGTGGGAAGTTACACAGTACAAGACTTAGAAAGAATTTTTTTAACTTGCCTTGTTACAGGCTAATTACCATAGATGAAAAGAGCTAGATAACTTAGAGTATTCATTAGCTCTTCACTCCACTAAGCAGCCATCCCCAAAGTGCTAATATCTTTCCTATTACATTCTGAAAATGTTTCATATTCACTATTCATGATTCACACTTCTAAAAGACCAACTTCCTGATTAATGCCTAAATGCAAAGAGTATAAAATGTATCTCAAAAATTAGCACAGGCCTCAGAGGTGTAAGCCTGCCTGTCTTAAAGGTTTTCAGAAAAAAAAAAAATAAGAAAGAAGTAAAGAAGGAAGAGAGGGAGAGAAGGTGGGAGGAAGGAAGAAAGGAAAAAAGGAATGGAGGAAGAAGACCTCTAACCCATTTATTCTCATATCCATATGTTCTTTTCTTCAAAGAACTGTGTCAATGTGGTCACACACTTGGGGGCACATACTGAATTTTATTATGCTTCAAAACTTCAGGGTTATATTCATTGCCATTCTCCTTCACAACAAAGACTATTAATTCTGTGTTTCCCACTCTTCTATCAGATTTCTTCACACATAACTTTACAATAACTCGCATAAATAGTGGCCAACTTTGCATCATTTGTACTATACAATGATTCCATCTATTTGCCACAAAATCTGCTAAGGAGTTGATTCCTCAATCTAGTTCTAACTACAGTGTTTCCTCTAATTACAAATATTCATAATCATAAATTAAGTTGTGCACCCAGAGAAAAGTGTTTTAATTTTCTATGACCAACAGATGGTAATCAATAGATGACAAACAACTCTTTATTTGTTGATGTACTCTATGCTTTTATTGGGTGTCTGTATCATTTCTTTTGTCTTTTTTTTTTTAAACAGAAGGCAAATATGCTTCTAGAAAACATGCATACCCTTATCTCAAGTGAACATAAGTTATTTTGAATATCCCCCAAATCATCTATTTCTCCATTCCCAGCAACTACCTTCAGTACCTAAAACATACTATCACTATCAATGTGGGGTGCATCTGGACTGAGATGATCACAGCATTCTCACTTTGATCACAGCATTCTCTCACTTCCAAACTTTCAGTGGCATAAATTACCAGATAAAATCTGAAGTCCCCAGTTGAGCATACAAAATCCACCATAGTTAAGACTCTAACTTATGTTTATAGTTTCTTCTTCAACAGTAAAGTAAACCTCAGTTTAGCCAACTGGCATAATGGTTATCACCCAGAAAAACCTTGATCTTTTATGATAAAATACCTTTCTCTTCACCCTTTCCTCTCTGGACAGACCTTATCACCCCTGTCACTCAAACAAATGCTCCATCCTGGCCTCCACAACCAATCAACCTCATCTCCCCCTAATCTGCTTTTATTTGCCCCTAACTTTCTGGAAACATTCAGATTTTATGTGATTTACTAATTGTATTACTACATGTATAAGAGTTTTTAAAAATATCTTTATAAAACCTTTAATGTGAATCTATGAATCAGAAAAAAGTCTATCAGCAAATGAATTATAATTTTTAGATTCAAAATATATAAATAGCATTTGGGGGTATTAACTCCCATGGGTCTTACTTCATATTCATGTTCTATGGCAATTTCGTGGTGTATCTTATTTCTTAAAATGCAATAGGCCTGTAGTTCACAGTGCCCAGGCAGAGTACCTTACACAAATTTGTGTCTATCTTACATACTTGAATGTTGAAACTGCAAATGATATTGTACAGTTGTTGTCCTCTAAAATTAACGACAGACTTAGTAATAATATATTCATTATAATATTTATTTGGATATTATATTTATTATTCATTTGAATATTTTTAATCCTTAAAACATGTACACAGAGGAAAAATTTTAACTGCCAGAATTTCCACCTGATGTTAATAAATCCACTTCTTGATATCAAATTGGCTATTGAAAGTTGTTTGGGAATTAAAGAAAATCTTAGCTGCTTAAATCACATTTATTACACTTGTGACTAAATGCTCATTTTTATTTGTGTCTAATTTCCTACTAGACTTCTATTCTCTGAGGGCAGAGACTGTCTCCTTTGCTTGCTTTAATATTTACATTATTAAGTATAAATGCCTGAAAGTTTGGTAAATATTTTTTGAATCAATGAATCAAAGGATGAATAAGTTACTGATAAGTAAATAGAACAATTAATGTCACTAGCGCCCCTGCTTCTCTGGTTTCTGCTCCATTGTAACTGTGCAGCTTTTGAGATGTACTTACCTGGGTTGATGCTGTAGTTCCCCAACTCTAGATCTTCTTCTTACTTTTCCCTAATCCATGAATTACACTTGATGAGGAGTGCCAAAACAACCTAATTTGTCTACATAGAAGATTGGCTCTGAATCAAGGGCTTCTGTCTATTGGGCTTATCAAGCAACAGAAGCTGCAGAAATGCCAACACAAGAAAGCGGAGTCACGTGTGTGGTGTGAAGAGGAGTACTCAACTGAGGAACTTGAGATCCTGAAACAGGAGCATCTTGACAGTAGTGTTGCCTGATGATGATGGTGGAGATGTTGTTAGTCAGAGCCTATTGATGGAGGGATGGCAAAATGGGGATACTCTACCCTAGCACTCTCAAGGTAATGTGCTCTGAAGACAAATGGCCTGTAATGGTAGTAGTGACTGTGGCAGAAGATCCTGATCAAAAGCCGGGACCAGATGCTCCAATGCATATGTGACTCCAGCTGTACTTGCCTTTGTCTCACTGCTGACACCACAAGTGAACTTCATGCTGTGAAGGCTGCTGCCGCCACTACAGCTATTGTTGGAGGCAGGGTAGACCCTCTCTGTGCTGAAAATGTCAACAGTGAAATGAGGATGCTGTTGTCCCCACAATTAACCTCTGAGATATGTCTGAAAGAAGTTCCAAAGCAGCTGCAGATGGTCGCCAGCGAAAAGAGGATCATGTTCTCCCCATCCTACAAAGCCTCTTTTATCGTCTTGTATTAGCAGTAATCATGGGTCGGGACCAATTCAAGTAGGCTGTGTGCAAAACTGGGAAGACCAAAGAGCCTATTGATTTTTATATGATGTTATCACAGAAAACTACTATTGTGAGAGAACCAAATGAGTGTTTTCACTTTTCAATCATTGTTTACTATCCTAGATGCATGGCCAAAATTTTAATTTTCAGTGTGCAACTTCTTGTGCAACCCAGAGTCCTTTTTAGATAACCTATCATTCTCATTCAAAAGGAAACAATAAAATGCTCACACAATCATAATTCTATGGTGTCCCTCTCACCTAGCTTGGTATTTATAGCAAGTTTCTGATCTCAACAGCAAATTGCCATTATTCAGGAATCTGAATCAACAGAATTGTGATTTAAATATCAGAATGCTGAAGACTATAACTGACTCAAGATATAAAGAAAGCTATAAAGATTCTAAGGCTCATTTAAAGAAAAAAATAGAGACCTAGTTTTAAAAATTGGTCTGCAAAAGATCTATGGCATATATGGCACACCTATCTTACACACTAGAGAGAAGGACTCATCTGGTATTTGAGTGAAGCAAACAGACTGAGCTTTTATCTTGTGGGGGAGGAACATATAATGAAGGTAAAATAGAAGTGAAGTGTAAATTATTCATTATCAGCAGAATAATATTTTGAGGAGGAAAAATAAAGAGTAGAGCTTGAGGGAAAAGAGTTCTAATTGATTTGATATCTTTGAAAATCATCCAAAACAAGTTCAGAGTTAAATTAAATGTCTTCAAAATTATATTCAGTATATAATTCTGATGATTTTTGATAATTATATGGGCTAGTAAATCAAAGCTGTCTTGCATTTTATTCTTTACACAATGCACTTGTTAATACTGATGATACCTTCAAGGAACCTTGTCAATTTATTCCTGTTATTTACAACAGTGAACTTTTTTCCAGTGAACATATTTGTCACTTTGATCTAGTGGGACACTTCAGTGTGAAAGGGTCAGTAACAGAGATGGGAAGAACTAAAGATTTTTAAATTACAGATTGCTTTGTAGCTTTGGACAAATAAAAATGCACAGGAAAACATGTCAATGACAAAGTAAAGAAAAGAGAGGGAGGGAGGGATGGAGGAAGGAAGAAAGGATGGGTTAGTATAAAAATTACTGGCATCTTTAGGAACTGGTGCTTACAATTTTAATGGTTTTCTGACTTTAACCCAGCTACTTAAATAGTGCATTTGTTTAGATTAGCATTTTGTAAACGGTTTCTAGCCTTAATTTCAATCTAATTTTGTTCATTTTCATAACAAAGCTGATTAATTTTTAGGACTTCTTTCAAGTTTACCTTACTTAATTTGTTTTCTATTTTCCCTTTTGACTTTTCAATTGAAACATGTTTTGTTCTCTGTAACCCTATTTTTTTTTATTCTTCCAAGGATTAAAACAAATAAGAGCACAAAATAACAAAATGATTTTATGTCCATATAGGAAGGCAGTCACACTATCAAACCAATCTGTTCTTCCTCAGATGGGGCCTGCCAAATTGGTCTCCCTGCAGGGAATCTGAGTTCTCTCTCTCATCAAAAGGCATCCTGTGAAGTGGCTATGGGCACCCTGTGGAGATGGGCCCTAGATTTCAGTTCTTGCCTTGTCACTGGTGTGTTTATGCACTCAAATGAATTAATTTCTGTGCCTTAGTTTCTTCATTTGGAAAACAAAATTATAATAATACCCTCCTTAAGTAGGTGTTTTGTGAGAAAATGAATGAATGAATGAATGAATGAATAGTGTGGGAGAGTGCGTGACACATTAAACTTGCCATCTGAGTGTTTGTTGTTACTGTAAACTGCGTCTACTCATGCATGCCCCTAAAAATGAACAAAATCAATACTCCCTTATTTTTTTATCTTTTCAACAAAACACAATATATGGAATCTATTATAGTGGTCTTTTTGTTTTCATTAAATTTTTTTCTTAGTCATTTCGTCTGAGTAAAGTAAGGTGTTTTAACTCAGAGAGATGAGGCTGTATTACTTAATTAAGTGACAATTTTTTAGCAACATCATATAGATTTTTTTTTTGTACTGGAGATTGAACTCAGAGGCACTCGACCACTGAGCCACATCCCCAGCCCTTTTATGTAGAGACAGGGTCTCACTGAGTTGCTTAGAGCCTCGCTGTTGCTGAGGCTGGCTTTGAACTCGCAATTCTCCTGTCTCAGCCTCCCTAAGTGCTGGGATTACAGGCTTGCGCCACCACGCCCGGCTATCATATAGATTTTTTCCCTCAACTTCTATTAAAGTGAAACAAGAATTTCTTAGAGTCATTAAAATACATTAGGAATAACCCTGGGCAAAATATTAAATAAAGGAACATATAATTCCAGTAAAATCATTCAATTTCATGAAATTCATCTCATAAGCTCAAATGTAGATGATCCCATACGTGTGTGTGTGCACATGCGTGTATGTGAGCATGTGCATATGTGTGTGTGAGCATGCGTGTATGTGCGTGTGGCAGGGCTGCCAATGACACAGCAGGGTTCAAGATTAGCTTGAGAGTATTTTTCAATGTTTTAATCTCCTTTTTCCAAAGTGTTAAAATGGGAAAGGAGGTCCTATTACCACTACAATATACTGAATAATAAAATAATCTAGGAGAAAGAAGGATCTTTGGTCCTTCAAGGCCCAAGGCTACTAAAATAGAGAAAAAGCATGGAAAGGGACGTGGGATTATTAAAATGGAAATGTGAAATGTTTTCTCATGCTGAGGTCATAGGGAGAATAAGATATTTTGATTGTGGGAAATTCTAGCCAGCAGCAGCTACAATTTCACTCTCTGTCCTGCTTCTGCAGGACATTTGCTTCCCTGCCTGCCCTGCATCTTCACAGCTCACATGGGGTCCATGCAGAGAACTCTAATCCTCCCCAGTTGGTGGCCATCCTCAGACCACATCGACATGCAAGGATCAAATAGGCAGTGAAGAGTCAAGTGGGTATTTTTGGATATATATTCACAATCAATTCCAAATCAAGTGACTGGAATAGCTGTGTAGCAATTCAATTTATTCATTAAGTTACTCAAAATGATTATATTGGCAGGTTTTGATCCTTTCATTGTCTTACTATAAAAAGGAAGTGAATCTTTTATTTCCAAAGAGCTGATTGAGAAATTGAGGCAAAATGTTACAGAGATGGGAGGCCTTCTTTATTTGCTCACCCACACCTAAACTAGAAAAGTATTTCAGAATGGGCATACAACAGAAGGTAATTGTTTTTATAATTCGTTTGTTGGTATACTATATTTATACATATGAGTGGGATTCATTCATGTGATGCCACATTCATACATGCACATAATAATTTGCTCAATCTCCTTCCCTAGTACCTTCCCTTTTCTTCCCCTGATCCACTTGCTCTATTCTACTGATCAGAAGGCAAACTTGTAAATATTTCTCTAGACCTCATTCTTCTCTAGTCTAGGGACAATCAACAAAAATGGGTGCTACTACTTGGCTCTTAAATGTTCCCCAAAGACAGGTGTTGAAGTCTTGGTTCCCAGCTGAAGGCACTATTAGGAGGTAGTGAAACTTTGAATAGGTGAGGCCTAATCAGAAGGGGTTACATCACTGAGAGTGTGCCCTTGAAGGATATATTGAGACGCTGGGCCCTTCCTTTCTTTCTTGGTTTCCTGGTTACCATGTTCTACCCACTCCTTGCCATGATTTTTGCTACAGGGCCAAACAAGTATGGACTGAAACCTCTGTAACCATTAATTGAAGTAGACCCTTCCTCTTTTTAAGTTGATTTTCTCAAGTATTTTATTATAGTTGTGAGAAACCTAACACAGTGAGTTTCAGCTGTATTCTTGTAGTGAATTCCTAATATATTTTCTATATTTAGTATTATAAATTATGACCTAAACTGGCTTCTAAACTGATAAATTCCATCCAAATAATTATAGTGGCAAAGAGTTATTATCATATAAATAGCATATAGTCTTTTAAAATAACATATATGATTATTTTTGAGACAGATTTACCTGTATAATTTAGAGTAGGAAAAAATTGCCAGCAGGAAGGAAAATAGAAGTTAGAAATTCAGACCAGAATAAAAAATCCTCCCTCATATTTTTCAAATAAGCAAAAACATTTCAAAGTCAAATCTGTCAGAAATGGAAGCCAGTTCAATTCAGACAATAAAGAAAATAAGAGTTTGGATATTTTGACAGGTATAGAAAAGGCATAAGGTATGACTGATTAATTCAGCTAGAACATGATACTAATTGGGTGGAAGTCACTCTTTTGATTAAATTATTTTCCTGCACTCTGGTTTCTGTAGGGTAAAAGCCAAAATGAATGGCTTACAAAGCCCTTCCAGTGGCTTCCTTGCCAGTTGTCCTCTTCTGTCTCCCCTTTGTCCTCCTCCTCCAGGTTGAAGGAAATACTTGAGCAAGGTTCTCTCTGCAACTGCCTGTAAGTGAAGCTCTCTGGACAGCTTCCCTGAATGCTTCCTTTCTGACAGTGTTTGTTGGTCTCCCCTTGGGACACTGTCTATGTTTATAAACACTCTGAGCTCTCTAGGTGAGCTTTAGACAATATGTTTAATTGCTTGCTCCTCTGCTGGTCTTCCCACAAAACCTTAAGCTCTCTTTTTTTATTTATTCATTCATTTCTTTCTTTCTTTTCTTTTTCCAGCATGGGAATTGAACCCAGGGTGCTCTACCACCAAGCTCCATTCCCAGCCCTTTTTCAGTTTTTATTTGGAGACAGGGTCTTACTAAGTTGCCCAGGCCTGCCTTGAACTTGTGATTCTCTTGCCTGAGCCTCCTGAGTATATGGGAATACAGGTATGTGGTTCCATGCCCAGCAACCCTAAACTACTTAAGACAGAGATTATGCCTTTCATTCACGTAAAAAATTAAAAGTGTGGGGTTTGGAATTTAGTAAGGGTTCAATACATTTAATAAATGCATTTGTTCTTTGAATGAACAGTTAACAGCTTGTAATTCCAGAAAATACCCAGTTCTTCCCACCCTGGTTATTGTCTTTAGAGAGATATCTTTGGTTACTTGAGAAAACTGATGACAAGTCAATGGAAGCTTGTCGTCAATAAAGGGAAAAGGCAATTAAATTAAATTGAGGGTTCAGAGTAACAAGGGATCAATAATGTCATTTTTCTTTTAAAAGCACAACCACATTTAGCTATCAAATAATTACAGAGACCTTTAAATGTTTGAGGTGTGACCATAAAGTAATGAAAGGATCTTTATAAGCAACACATGAAATCCACTATCTTTAACTTAAAATCACACTGTTATAGATACCTTTAATATCTTTTATGCTTTTACAACAGTTAAGACAATAATAAATTATTTTATTATTTTATGTGATATGCTTTTACAACAATTAAGGCAATAATAAACTACAAATAATCTGATGAGTTTCCAAACATACATTTTCGATTTTCTCATGATATACCTATTTTTAAAAGTATTAATCACAGTAAGTCATTTATTTTATTAGAGTAGATTTTCGTTGTGAAAGATATAATAATGTCTGGAAAAGGCCAATAGGGGAATGCATCAGGGATGCTGTGGTAAACAGGGTTCATTTCTCAAGCTTCCAGATTATTTCTAAATGTGCTGAGCTTGAGTTTTCAAACCACAGAAAACTTGTTCTGTAGACAACTTTATTCCCATAACATATTCTACCTAACTTCCCAGACAATACTGTGTGGGAATTGAGAAGTACGGAGGGTAACTGCTGAAAAACTTAAATTATTAGATTTTCCTGTTGGACTTGAACTTGGCTAACCTCAAAGAGACAACAGAGCAATTAATGGGAAAGGAAGATGTTTAAAGAGTTAAGTCTTGTCTAGTTCCAGCTTTCAAATCACAGAAGAAAAGATTTTAATCCAAAAGGCCCCAAATATATTTTCAGCTGGTCTAAAACATTTCTTTTCTTTGCACCACTGTAGAAAGCCAACCAACTCAGGGACAAATGCCCCACTGCTCATCATCTTATCATCTGTCACCATCCCAATACCTGTGCTCTGAGCCGTTTCTCCTTGGTAACTGCTGTATCTTTATGGCAGAAAAGTACCTTTGCCATAATGGCTTAATGGGTATGTTGTTTAATAATGTAAATTTTAAAAATTATTTTAAGTGCTGAACAACATTTTTCTTTGTCAATGGTGTACGGATGGCATACCTCTGACATCTCAAACTAGATGGGGAAATCTGTGACTGAAACATGAGGCAAGGTTCATTTCATTTTCATTCTTTTACTGTTTTGGTAATTTTCTTCTCATTTGCTGGAATGTTTCTTAGTTAAAATGCTCACTTAGTTTCAAACTGTAAGATTAAAAGTCTATGTATTTTCAGTGCCCTACTTCTAAGTATTTTCTGTTATTGTTGTAGTTCTTTATGATTAATAGACCTAAATAATAAGGTCAAAATTCTAGGAAACAGAAATATTTTTTAGTCTTTCTTTTCTCAGCAAGGAAAAGTACAGTATTTTTGGCAGGGCTGTAAGAAGCTTCTTTGAGTCCTAAAAGTGTTCCTCTAATACAGTCATAAGCATTCAAAGTCACAGATAGGTATCATACACAATCATGTTTAAGCAATGTATTTTTGTGCCCCCAAATGGAGAGATTAGTCTAGCCTTTCACTAAACAAAAGGCTGTTCTATTTTTAATCCTTAACTCATTTCTTTCAAAAGTACTCTTCTATTTAAATTTGTTACAATCCCCCTTGCAACAAAATCCTATTATCATAAATCCTTTCCCACTGCTGACATCGCTCCTTGAACACAGCAGATAATGTGAGTTCTTACGCATCACATAACCCCATGCACGTTCCCAGAGTGCAGGGGCACCTCAAAGGGCGGCATTGTGGGTCCTTCAGAAGAAACAAGAGGAGCCCTTGAGCCCCACTGGGAGAGCAGACTCCAACAGCAGTGCAGCAGCCCTCATCCTGTGGCTGCCACCAGGATGCAGGGGGCACACCATCCAGAGGTAAAGTGACAACGAACTCACCCAGAATCTGTTATTTTAGTTTACTGGATACCAAGAAAATCTTGGGAAGTGCTTATTCACCTCAATTTTACAATCCAAACGGTGTGCTGGGTTTTCAAATTGTATAGTTTGTATTAACTCAATTTTATCATCGATTGTTTCTCCTGATGTTAAACAGATCTGATGGGTACTCTAGTCACCATGGTAGGTGTATATTTAAAGAACACATTTTCCAGCCTGCTCTCCGTTTTATAGCTTTACTGGAGCATTCTCATGTCAACCAAGCCCCCTGGGCTTTTAGAAGTGATGAATCCTAAAAGATGTTTTCCCCACAGAAACCACAAGGTAAATGTAACAAGTAATCAATCTCCTGAGCAGCAATCAGGCAACCACTTAACGAACACACTACACAAACAAAATAATTAATCTAAGCACTGTCCCGAATAGTAATTAATCTAATCGGCTCCAAGTGATGTGTTTGTTCACTGTACACTATTTTGTTTCATAGTTGTCATAGTTAAAGGTGTCAGAGACAGTACAAATGTGTTAACCAGTTTAAAAGAATACTAATTTCAAGAGGAAAGTGTGACACAAATGTTTATGCGGTGTGGGATGTTCGTTCCTTTGTTTGCACAGAGAAACACCACATATCAATGTCAGAGCAAAACAAAAAGGACAAATGCTTTAAAATGAAAGAGGAAACAGAAGCAACACTACCAACCATCAGGCAATCCGTTACAGACCAGAAACAATTAGAGTGTGATCTAGAACAATAATTGCCTTCTGGGGATGGGCAGGTAAACATAATTAATGCCCCAATGGATGAAAATGAAACTGAACGAAAAATACTCAAGAGAATACCTTCCACTAAGATCTGCGACACCCAAGTTGAGAAAAAGAATGGCTTGACCTCCCTGGGAAAATGAGTGGCATGGGAGCTGATTCTGATGATTTAGAACAATCTCCTCTTAGCTGGTTCTTTTTCTAGATCCTGAATTCAATAATTTGAAAGGTTGCCAGTTAACGGGCATTGAACTTCACTTCAAGTCATGGAGACCAAACCTTTATTGCAGGGTGAATATATAGTCACAAGAAAAAAGGAGTTACCGGACTGTTCCTATAACTGGGATGTGGTTCATGAGTGTAATATACAGTGGAATTCAGCTTCAATTTAGGTCAGACCCTACTGAGTAATAGGTACTTTCTTGACCCATGGAAGCCGACTGAGACCACCTTCAGCCTTTCAGGCTCATTTTGGGGAAATATCCATGAAATTGAGATTGTGGGTTTCAAAATGCTTAGTTATAAGAAGTTTTCTTCGGCACCTTTTAGTCCTTGGGTAAGAAAAGGAAGCAAAGATAGCAGGCATTCTTTTTTTTTTTTCCTCATTGAAACAATTAGATATTTATTCAAAACCAGGTGATCAACGCTTTGCTAACTGTGAAGGAGTTTGTAATCTCAGTGGGAAAAAATACATGCCAAGACATTAGTACCTATATGTTTTTTAATCTTTGATGAAAATAAATGGTCAATCCTATACCTGTAGTATGAATGGTCACCCATCAGGAATTAGATGAGTAAGATAAAAATTACAAAAAGGGACAAAACCATAGGACCATAGAATTTGGAGCAAGAACCAATTTTGGTGATCATAGATCTCAACATGGGAGAAGGACCAACACCTCAATATCTAGGAAGAGTAAGTGACTTACCCGGGATTATACAGAAATGGGATGATAATTTCCCCCTTGGGGCTCTATCTAACTCACAATGAACTCTATCATCTCACCTTCAAGATGAGGGAAGCTTGACAGTTTTGCCTGGTCCATTTTAGCCGGAATATTAACTGAGATGTAAAATTTTTCTCTCCTAACCTGTATCACAGTGTTCACTTCCTATTTTGATTATGGCTCACTACATCCAACTTGACTCCTGATCTCCTACTAGTCTGGTGTTTTTAGATTCATGTTTCTGCTTTAGTCTCCTGTTGATCAAGCTTCCTAATGGTTACAATGAGCAATGTTTCCTTCTAAGTACATTTTCCACTACTGTATTCCTAACAGCAGCAGCAATCTCCCAGGCTCATCACCAGAAGGAAAATATTTGCATTCAAGCAGGCTTTCTTAAAGGAAACACAAAGGTATGTCTTCTTGCAGTGAAGATGGTAACAGGGCGTGTAACTATTTTGTGTACCTGCAGTGGGCCTATGTCCGCCACATGTTGGTTATATTCTCTACCAACTGGTTGAACAGAAGGGCTTTTCCATGACGTCACGTTGGTACCAAGTAAAGCTCTCTCTGACTGTGGTTAACTGAAACAGGAGTGGATACTCAAGCCAGGGAACCAAACCATAGTCTAGTCTGAGCCAGTAAGATATTCTGTCCCAGAAATTTGGAATTCACTCACCAAAAGACTGTGTTTGCTAGTTGTGGGAAGCCCTGAGGCAAAGTCAAGTGAAATCCATGCAGGAACTTAGCAAGCCAAATCCACCTATGCACAGGAAAAACTTGGGAAAACAGCAAAACTGAACAGAGAAAGTTGGCCTGCTAAAACAACTAGGGTTAGGGCTCAGAAGCTGACCAAAAGAGCAAGTAATGGCCTTGAACTAGAAGGAGAAGTCTCAGTCGCACCTCATCTGGCTCAGCTGTCTGCAATTTCCTATTTCTAGATGTTGGTGTAATTGCCTATTAGATCTATGCAGTAAACACTGTGCTTGCTGTCATTGGTTTCTGTGACTTTCAATACAACATTTCTTGTGTTGGAATAGGAAAGCATCACTACTTGGTGATTTTCTATTTGAAAGATCTGGGACCAGGCATACAATTACCAACTAGCATATTAGTTACTGGTGTAAGAGAAAACAATGTGTCATGGAGCTTCTGTAAAAGATTTCACACAAAAGCCAGTATTAGTGATAACTTACTTTGGGCTGGGAAAAAAGCAATCAAAATAGTCAACTGCTATAGTTTAGATCTTGAATGTCTCCCAAAGGCCCATGTGTTGAAGGCTAAGTCTCCAGCATATCGTGCTACTGGGAGGTGGCAAAGCTTTTGGGTGTGGGGCCTCATGAAAGTTAGGTCACTAGAGATATGCCCCTGAAGGGGATGTTAGGACCCAGGGCCCTTCCTGTCTCTCTGTTTCCTGGCTGCCATAGGAGCATCTCCTCTATTGTCACGATATACTGTGTTGCCATAGGCCCAAAGCATTGGGGCCAAGAAACCGTAGACTGAAACCATGAACCAAAATAAATATTTTTTTCCTTTTTAGTTGTTTATAACAGGTATTTTCTTAGAGCAATGGAAAGCTAACATACTGTAACCCAGGCAGTCTTGTGGCCTTTTAAATGTTTATATTTATGAAACATTTAATCTGCATAACATCCTCTGAAACAGATCCTATCAGCCTCATTTTACAGAAGAGGAATTCATACAGAAAGAAATTATATAATGTGCTCAAAGTCACATAACTAACACCTAGGCAGAAGTCAAAACCATGGAAGCTGGTTCCAGAGCCTACACTCCTAAACTACATGCTCTTCTATCTTCACTATTTTAGTATGTGGACCTTTCTCTGCCTTGAATAGTGTACAGATTACATGAACAGTAAAGATGGAAAAAGTATAAGCCATGTTTAAGGAATAGTCCAATTTGACTGTAAATAATGCGATTATGGATAGATACATGGGGGAAAATTGGAAAGGTCCATGAGAACAAAGAGCCCTTAATGCCTGGCCAGGAAGTCTGGCCCCTAGGATTCTGAGTAGCAGAGTGACAGGGTCAGAGTTGAGGTTTAGGAGGCTGGTGTGATAGAGACCAGTTCAACTACTGACACCAATTTAGATACCCATATACCAGTCTAGGTAGAATATTTCTGGCCTTGACTTGATGCCAATATTGTCTCACTTATAAAGGGAGCCATTTGTTAGTAGTTAATAAGACCCTCTCGTTTGTATGGCAGGTGGTTGGCATTGCAACTTTGATGTTCAGGAACCTTGAACTAAGGCAATGGGATGGAAAGAGAGGGCAGATCCCCTAGAAAATGAACCGAGTTCACAGGATTGTTAACTGATTTGGTAATGACATGCTAATGTGAAGGAGTCAACTCAGTTTTTTTGGGATTACAATTCTAAGGGACTTTGAGAATGATGATTCTAGTAAAAAGGCTAAAAACCACAAAGAGGAACCGGTTTTGCTAAGTGCTAGTGGAAAGATAAAGTATGTATGTATTTTGAGCAGGGTGATGAAATGAGTTTCCACAAGGATGGTCAAATCAATAAAAACATTTACTCATCAAAGGAAGGTTCTATTAGGCACAATTCAGCCTTTTCATTAAGATGTAGATCTGTGAGAAATATGTTAGTAAGGTTCCCATTAAAAAGTAGTTTTGAAATGTTTTGGCACTTAGAGAGATAAAACCATCAACCAGAAAAGTCAATCTTCCAGAACATATTCTTCTTCCTGTGATTGTGGATGAGCTGAA
Source organism: Geosciurus inauris (assembly GCA_004024805.1). Taxonomy (NCBI): domain Eukaryota; kingdom Metazoa; phylum Chordata; class Mammalia; order Rodentia; family Sciuridae; genus Geosciurus; species Geosciurus inauris. The sequence continues at coordinate 121,176 of PVHX01003243.1, forward strand.
GCATGACTCCATGAAATCTCTCCACTGCAATATTTTGCTATTTTCCCTTGAAACATATCTTTCATGATTAAAGGCATTAACAAGAGATAAAGAGTAACATAAGGATAATCACATATTAAAATAATTTTATTGATAAAATATAAATGTTATTTTAACAAATAAAAATTGGCCAATGGAGTTAAGCCCTCTGAAGGGGACAAGGTGATGCTAGCTGGATCCCCACCTCAGAACCAAGATGTCCAATCCACCAGCTGCCTGGAACATTGGATGCTTGCGGCTGGAGCTGTCTTGATCAAGGTCACTCTACCTCCCTTGGAGCAGTTCACACAAAGATCTATTGATGCATCTAAACACCTGGCCTCTTGCCTGGGTTCTGGACATCTCTGGAGAGCCGAGTGAAGTTGAAAGCAGTATTGGAGAGGTGTTAAAGTTCACATTTCCCTTTTTCTTTTCCCCTTTCTCCTTCACAGGGGTCCTTCTTGAGAATATTCTTGATAGCCTTCCTGTGACTTCAGAGTGTCACAGCCTGTTTCCCAGGAACCTATGTGCCACACCTTCCCTGTGTATCACTCCCACCTTCCTCCCCACCAGCATGAACCACCATCTGAAATTTGGTGTTCTTCATTTCTATATAATCCTTTATTTAGCACAAGAAGTTTTCAGTTTTGTACATTCTTTTAAAGCCAACTTTCTCATATTACCACTTTAAAAACTTCTTTGGTTAAAATAGTCGCTGAATTAAATCTATGAAAAGAACAACAATCTGGACATATGTCTCAAGGTATAAATTTGTGCCAGTGAAGATTGCATCAAAGATTGTAGGTGAATTTAGATGGAGAAATAAGTTTCCAAAGTTTATATATAACAAGAAAAGCACTTCCCCCATTCCCCTGGCATCAGAAACTATCGCCATGAACAAGGACCACTGGAATGAGGTGACTTATGAAAGAATCTCTCTCCTCACCTGTTCTTCCACCTCATAAGCCCAGTGCATTATACTGTTGAAAGAGGTGAGTAAAAAACACAAGAGAGGAATGCATATTGCGGTAACATTTCCCAAAGTATATCTCATGAATGATTACTTCCAGCGGATCCTCGTGGTTTTTAATGTACAGGAAGGGTCTTGGTAGTCAGATGAATTTGTGAAACTTTAGGACAGACAATGTAAAATTAATTCATTTTCTCAGGAATGTAGAAAGCCCTTTATGTGCCAACAGTGTGGATTTTCAACAGGGAAATATTTTATAGAGTTCTTTCTAAACTCATTTGAATACAGAACCATTTTTTGGGTGGTCTCAGAATCATAACATATTTGGGGAATGACCATCTTTGTGAATCATGAAAGTAGCAATTTCTTAAGAGAAAATATCCAAATACACACAGAGCTTCCCAAATTTCAAATAATATATGTAAACCTCTAATAAAGTAAATAAAGGAATATTCTTAAGGTTTTATAAGAAGTCTTACATGCACAAGTACCCCAATGAAAGGAAAATATGAAATTTGGTACTTTGGACATGAAGAAACAGTGCCTTCCTCTTCTAATATCCTCTTGACTTGGGATGTGATCAGAATAAGAAGTCTGAATAATAATTGACAGGTTAATAAAATCACTTATATTGTGATTGTCATTATAGATTCAGTGAACTCAAGCTGATAGCCAAAAGAAATGAAATATGCTTGTCTTAAGGCACAGAAGACTAGAAGACAAATGGGTAGTGAAGATCTGCATATGTGACCCCAGTTCTTTGGTGAAGTTGACTCTTTATTACCTCCCACATCTGCTATAATTCTGAATCTGTGAATACAACTGACAACCTCAGGCTTTACCAAACCCCAAACTGATTTCACCACCTGCCCTTCCCCTGTCACCAACTGAAGAAAACAGTAAGCATGCAGCCACTGACTTTGCTGCAGTGTACCTGGATGAATCTTCTCCATTCTGATTCTGGAGCCAAAACCCCAAACAGAAGTATCTGAATAGCCAATAGACTGAGCCTGGGCTGCTAAGAGGTCCCCCAAATCTTTTCTTCCTTTCTTGGCTCCCATAAGCTAAGGACAAGGTAACATATCTGCGTAACACTATACAGAGTGGGATTTTCCCTCTAAATAGAAAGGAATGTTGGCAATAGTCTAGCTAAGAAAGACCACAGTCCTCTATAGTGACACAGGGACCATTTTGAATGTCAATCCCTCATTCTATGGGAACTATAAAACTGACCTAAGTAAAGAAACAACTGTAGGTGGTGTGGAGGAGGGTCTATATGCACTCAGCACCTAACCTGAGTAGCACCAGCCTCTGGCTTCTTTGCTGGGGCTGCACTTTAAAAGGGGGTGTCAGAAACATGTAAACCCAGCAAAGAACATCAGAGCTTCTCAAGGCCTGGATGGTAAATGAAGCTCACATCTGCCACCCCCACTTCACTTGATGCCAATATTGTCTCACTTATAAGAGGAGCCATTTGTTAATAGTTAATAAGACCCTCTTGTTTATATTGCAGGTGGTTGGCATTGCAACTTTAATGTTGAGAAACCTAATGAAGGAAGGTTTCAGTCAGCTTTTCCATTGCTGTGACTAATAGACCTGACAAGAATAATTTCAGGAGGAAAAGCTTATTTGGGAGCTCATGGTTTCAGAGGTCCCAGTCCATAGAAGAACACATTTCTTGGGGCTTCAGGTAAGGCAGAACATCATGATGAAAGAGTGTGGTGGAGGGAAGCAGCTCACATGATGATCAGCAAGCAGAGAGAGAGAGAGACAGAAAGAGAGAGAGAGCTCCACTTGTCAGAAACAAAGTGTATATCCCAGAGGCACACCCCCAGTGCCGACCTGCTCTAGCCACAACCTACCTGCCTTCAGTTGCCACTCAGTTAATTCCTACCAGAGGATTAATGCATTAATTGGGTTAGGGCTCTCATAATCCAATTGTTTCATCTGTGAATGTTCTTGCATTTTCTCACACATGAGCTTATGGGGGACACCTAATATCTAAACCGTAATAGCCGACAACACGATCTGGAGCAAAGAGGAAAGGTCAAGTGCTAAGATTGAGACCCAATCCCATAGTACCCAGGCAGAAAGTGGAAGCAAAGGCCCATGTCTCCTAGTATATATCTGTCTGGAAGTCACTAACAAACATGAAAAGATACCATGCTTATGACTACATGAATTATCACATTTGAGCCTACCAACAGTCAGACAAGGTGGATATCACTACTATACCCACTTTGCAGAAGAGTAGCCTAAGTCTTAGGTATTCTAAGCAACTTGCCTGAGGCCCCAGAGTTGTGAATTGTAGAGAAGCCTGTCTGACTCTATGCTGATCATGACATGATCTTCTTTGTATGTTTCTCTTCCACTAGTGGCTCTGTGACCTCATTTTTCACATATGACCAAGAGAGAATGAAAAACAAAGAAAAGACCAGCTAATGAAGTAATGATTATTTCTAGGTAGGATGGAGGCACTACTGTGGCATGACTAATGATTCTGTGATTCTCAGTCAGCATTCAGGAAACAACCAGTGGTGAGCATGCAGATGGAAAGCCTCGGAAGTATAGGATTATTCTTATGGAGAATTGCTCTTTTGGCTTCGTCCACCAGAGCCACACAGTGGTCTCCTGAAATGTTCCTCAGTGAAAAATCAGGCAGAAAGGCAGCCTCATTTCCGAATTCACTGGGTTTCTAGGGTGACAGCCACATCAATAAAGCCACAGAGAAGTGGCGGAGAATGTGACATGTCTTTCTAGGAATAACCAGTCCCTGGCTGCAAGCTGTAATTCTTACCAAGAAGAGAAGCACACAATGGGTTTTATAATCTGCATGTGGGTGTTGTGTGATATAAAAAATTAAGCTTACTACATTTGCCTCTATTTTAAAAGGGATCTTGAATTTTATAAGATTCAATGAAAACTCTTGCAAGTAGCCAATTTATTATATTTAAATGTGTTTTTTATAACTTACTACACAAAGGTTCTGAGATAGCAAAACTTAAAATTTCAGTATTAGCATCTATTGCAATAAAAATTTAGCATAAATAAAAATGTTTTTAAGATTACAATGTTCATGATACAGGAAATGGGGTAAATCAAATTTAAACTGAGCTTCTCAAGATTATTCTTACTGTATGAATTGAGGATTAGATATATTTCCCCATCAAAAATAGGGATTAATAAATTTATAATAACATTCCTTTATGAACAGGTGCATTTAAGCTTTCATTTCCAGAAAAGACCTTTTTTGGCTTAAAGAGAATAAAACTCTAATATAGTGGCATGAGCATGTTTTATGGCATGAGCATGTTGAACACATCTAACATTGTCCCTAGGTTATCTGCCTACATATAAACTTGAGGAAATTTGCGATAAAGCTGTAATTAGACAACTAAACATTATACAAACAGCATTTCTAGATACCTTAGCAAGAATTAGATTATTATAATTATACAAACAGCATTTCTAGATACCCGTAGCAAGAATTAGATAAATTCTCATATAGAAAAAAATTTTGTAGCTCAGTGGTAGAGCGCTTGCCTCACATGTGTGAGGCACTGGGTTCGATCCTCCACACCATATAAAAATAAATAAATAAAGATATTGTGTCCATCTACAACTAAAAAAAATTTTAAAAAAAGAAAAAACTTTAATCTGCTAAATTTAGAGATTTAAAATTTAGTGTTAAGATATATGAAATAAATTGTGTCCTAATAAAATAATCACAAAAGTGTTTATTATTTATTCATCACCTAGCGCATGCTCAGCTCTAAAGTAGGCTCTTTATACACAAAGTAAATGTATATACCACGAAGTATAATCACTTGCAGGATAACTATTATTAGTCCCATATTGTAGATGAGAAAATAGTGAGGGGCTGGGATTGTGGCTCAATGGTAGAGCGCTTGCCTTGCATGTGTGAGGCCCTGGGTTCGATCCTCAGCACCACATACAAAGCAGTAAAATAAAAGACATTGTGTCCATCTACAACTAAAAAAAAAAAAAAAAATTAAGAAAATAGTGACTTAGTGTTAATCCCTAGTTTACCCCAAACCCTTATCACTGGCGATCACATGACAAGTCACTCCAATGCTCATATGCTCCTGTGGCTATTGTTCCCTGTACAAATGCTCTTCATCGTTTTCCACCTATAATAACCACAATATAAGAATTTTTGTAGATTTATACTCTACAAATCATTCAAATATAGTAGCATCAGATTAGAAAAAGAAAAATGTATTGATTATAAGCAATGGTAAAAATCAACACAATAATGTTAATGAAAAGAAATACATACAAATGGTAAAAAGCAAATTAAACTTGAAAAATCATTTCAATTTAAAAACTGAGCAGTGGCAGTAAGAGCAGAGATTCTTTTTTTCTCATAATAGCCGAATAGGCTGATGGCTCATTTCATTGTGCAGCAATATTCTGATTTTTCTCCTAAAGCTTGAAATGCCTATTTACCAGAATGAGAAAAATACTTACACTTATGTAAACTGCAGTGGTAAATTATGCATGCTCAATTAATCCACAAGTACAGCCTTGGGTTTGCTTAAGGTTCTTGAGGCATAAGATGCAGGTGCCATGATGATAATTTATCAACCCCTAGGTTTTTAGTCATCTATTCAGATTAGGTTGATTGTGTATAAATGTTCATGGTTTTAAAGGAACTGCATAGATAAATTCCCGCAGCTGCCCCTCCCCCACCACATAATTCATTATTAAGCACCATGGATGTGAAAGATGAACACTTCTGAGTCTTTTTTATATAGTTCTGAGAAAGTACTGTTAGCTAACAAATCCAGCCCATAATAAATCTTCTTTATTTACTGCCCACCTGGCTGAAGCTCTATCAGTATCAGCAGGAAAAAAGATAAAATCTTATCAGTGAACTGAACTGACACCAGATGCAGTTTCCCTTTCAGGACTCTGGGTATGTGAATTGCACTCTGGTTCTGTCAGGTTCCCAAGTGACAGCTAAATTCTCCAGCATGAGGTGCACTGCCCAGCCTGTGCCGTTTAACTAAAGGTCTTGCTGTCCTTTCTGTACTATTCGCCTGACTCAGAAAATATACAAATGACATGTACGAGAGGAAATTAGAGAGAATGAGAGAGAGAAACAGAGCAAACACTTTGAGCCCAGGAGGAAGGGAGGGGAACAGACAGAGCCAGGAACCTTAAAAATTACTGAACTGCTGGATCATTTATTCCATAAGAGAAACTGAAACAGAGTGTGGAAAATTTAATGCTCTAACACGAACTTGGATAATGGCAGTGTTTGCATTAGACAATAAAAGGGGGCCTATTATTTCTAAGACAGCAGTACTGGTTTGTATGGAGCAGCAGATGTGGGGACATAATGCAGGATACCTCACGTGCTACACTGATGGGGATGTAGAGGAGAAACCAAATTGTCAACACTTTCTAATTTTTCAGAATTACGAGTTTTAGAAGTTACAGGTGACATAAAATAAAAAGAAATACTTCAAACTTGTAGGTCTGATCTATTTTAGTAGTAATTTTGTCTCCACAGAATAAACTAAATGCAGACAACACTAACATGCATATTTATTGGGTATCATCTTTATACAGCAGATATTTAAAAATAAACAACAGGCAGTCTCATATATGAAGTTAGCAAACTACACATTCATTGCAACAATAGGTGTATTTTTCACATTTATTTATTGTACTAACATGTTTTTAATCTTCCAATAATTATTGCCATGCATTGGAATGTGGTTGGTTGTGAAATAATTAATTTAACCAAGTTTGTTAGTAATGCAGTTCTTCATTTCAAAATAAAAGCAAAGCTTCCTATCTTCTTATAGAGCCACTTGCACTATTTTGATTAAAACGTAATTTAGAAAGTTGTAATATATTTAAAGATCAAGGGTAGGAGGAACTGAATGTTTCATTATCTGTGTATTATTCTTATATTAAAATAATTTAGGTATATAGGCTTATACAGTGTAAAATAAATCTCCCAATCTCTTGAGACATTTTCCCTTCCTCAAAGAGTATTAGATATTTATTATGCAATTCTTCCAAATATATTCTATGTGTAGATATATGAAAAGAGTGAGGGAATAAAACCAAGGTACCTAATAGTTAATCACTGTTTTGTTGTTTAATGTGTCTTCTATCTAGTCTTTTAAACTGGCAAATAGAATTCAATGTTAAGGATGTGCCATTATTTACTTAAATAATCCCCATTCATATTCATTTAAGTTATTCTCAGTCGTTTTCAAGCTTAAAACATTTTTAGAGCCAACTTTTGGGGTCACTTTTTCTCTTCCAAAACTTACTGCTTTTTCCAGAAATGCTCAAATTCAATCCAATCACTGATGTTATAACAAGTATAAAGCCTGCACAGAAATAGCTGCAAAGTTACAAGGAGAAATGCACCACATGGAATATAAATGTGGGCAAAAAATATTTTGTATAATTTTTCAAAGGAATAAAAGTCAAGTTCACAAGTTATGAGGATTTTCAACAAATCCCTTGATGCTCTGATCAAGCCTTAGAAATTTAAATCAGAAAGCCTCTGGCAACCTTACCTCTAAGTAATCAAAAGCTCGCTTTCCCTGTCTATGACATATTGACATACAGTAACCTCTTATTCCAAAGAGTTATTTCTTCTCAAATAAGGCTTTTCATTACTTTGTTCCCGGGGGTTGCATTTAATCCTTCAGTATAAAATCCCTCCCCCTTTAATTTGGAAATCCAATAAAACAAAGGTATTTTCAAGTACAACTATTTTCACTTTAGCCCCTCAGTGAGATCTAGCCACATCATTAGGAGATGAGGTGGTCAAGTGGCCAGAGGGAAAAGATTTTTTTGTTTCCTGAAATAAGCAACTTCTCTTTTTATCCATTTCAGCAAATACACACACACACACACACACACACACACACAAAGATAGATACATAGATATAGATCTATATAGATATAGATATATCAACCACCTTTCAAGTATAGATTAAGGTTAGGATCAGAGTGAGGACAAAACTTTAGCCATGTTCATGTTGTAGACCACAAATACAGGAAAGATGGATTGGTCTGCTGTTTTACTTAACACATCTCACACAATATTCTCTGGCATTCTGTCAAGCTCAGAGGCCAATCTGCATTTTTCTTACTATTTAATACAACCATGTAGTAGGACAGCTTCCTTTTACCACAAGTTTCTAAAATATTTGAGTTAGGTGGTGTTTGGATATTCTTCACCTAAATTTTCTTTTGTCATATATAAACATCAAACATTCTAATATATGTATGATATATTTCAGAATAAAAGGTTTAACTAAAAATTTCTGTGGGTTTGTGGGTACTGTGATGCAGGAAGTCACAGCATTTAAAGTTAGTTCAGGTCTCTAAAGACAATTATATGAATCAATCCCTCCCTCTGTTTTGCCCTAAAATATGTTTGGGGCATCAAATTATCACTCCAAATCAATTCAAGCATCAGATGAATTTGTTAAAGCACAGGATAGTAATGATGCCCTTGAACATTTTCTTGAGGGAATGCGGTGGCATTCCAGGTAGAACTGGAGTACAACTACGGCATTTTGTTTTCTTTTTTTCTGCACAATTAACATTACTGCTTCCTCTTTTCCATTTACACCCAGATTTGGCTGTTCCAAGAGGTCTTTTGTCCAAGAACCCATTAGTAATTTATCAAAACAGCAAATGTCGTTATGCAGGAAGCCAAGGGAACTATTTTACATTTGATTCCTGGTTCTTATAGCATTATTATTGATATAGTATTCTATAGCATAATATGGGCTGGGCACTGTTGTGTTGATCTTTGTATTTTTGAACTGTCAATCACAAATGATGCAAGGTTTTCCAAAATATTTAACCATATGACAGTAGAAGGTCCAACTCATGACCTGAAAATGAAAGTTTATCTGAAATTCTCTGACCCTACAAGATCCAATAAGGATTCGCTCTATTAAGAGCTACTAAAAATGTAAGGTTTTTTCAAAGAAGAAATCTCAATAATTATTTCCAAAACCCTTAAGTAAAAATGATCAACTCTGAAGTGATTTTCAAAGATACTTATTTTAAACCTGTATTCTGCCAAAAGAACAAACTAAGTATGCAGAGGGTAGGTAAAATGAAGGAGCTTCACATAATTTCTAAATAAGAATGCAGGAATTTTCCTGGTACATAATCATGAATTGATTTTTTAAGAAATAATTTAGTTGGTTAAATCTATATCTATCATATGCATAGTATTTATATTGTGTATAGTTTGCTCACCTTTTTTCACCAACTGAATAATGAAAATCAAATTGGACTCATGAAAACCAAATGGTTAGCTAGGTATTAATGGGAAAGCATTTAACTGCATGTCATATTTTGCAAAGATCAAGAATTTGCAGAAGAATGTACACATCGTTTGGCAAAAGTGATATTTCACGATATATAACAGCTTCAGCAGAATCCTGCCTAATCAGAAAGGACACCTTCAATACTAAGCTCTGAAACTGGCTATGAAGAGCCAGAGGTACCTACCACTGTCTCACTGTTCTCTCAATGCTGTACATGGCCTTCTGAAATGTCCTGGAGTGCAAAGGTCAGGTAAATGGGCTTTGGAGTTAAGTAGCCAACTTCGACTTCTGACTGCTATGATCTGCTGCCAGTGTGAACTGACTTGACTAAAACTAAATTTGCTAATCTTTAAATTAGATTAGAATTTAATCTAATTAAATTCTAAAATTTGGGCTCCAGATCTCTAACTCTCTGCCCAAAGCCTTGATAATATCTATACCTTAAGTCTGTCTGCTTGTCTGATTTCTGACCCATTGCTTGACTTCATTCAACAAACATTTATTTATCTACTTTATTATTTTAGATTCATGTTAATTTCTTTTTCTTTTTCTTTTTTTGGTACTGAGGATTGAACTCAGGTGTACTCGACCACTGAGCCACATCCCCAGCCCTATTTCGTGTTTTATGTAGAGACAGGGTCTCACTGAGTTGCTTAGCAAGTTGCCATTGCTAAGGCTGGCTTTGAACTCGTGATTCTCCTGTCTCAGCCTCCCAAAGTGCTGGGATTACAGGTGTATGCCACTACACCCAGCTTTATTTTTCTTTTAATTAGTACATTATAATCATACATATTTGTGGGGCACATTATGATATTTCAATTCATGTATACAATGTGTACTGATCAAAGCAGGGTAATTAGTTCTTTCTCTTTTTTCATTTCTGTATGTTTTCAGATTTCAAAGTCCTGCCTTCAAGTATTTCATGAAATATATAACAGGTTATCATGAACTGTAGTCACCCTACTGTGCTGTGGAACACTAGAACTCCTTCTTCCTGTCTAACTGTGTCCAGGTACATGTTATCTAAACTTCTCTAACCTCCCTTTTCCTCTACCTTTCCTAGCTTTGGGTAATTACTCCTCTACTCTCTTCTACTTCAACAAATATTTATTCTGTTCCTACTTTGTGCCAGGTAACAGTTGTACTTTGGCTTACTGACTGGATCAGCTTATTTATCAGACACATTTTTTTTTTTTTAAAAAGGACTTCCTTAAAGATATGAGGCCCAATACTTTCCAGAATGTTGCTTCAGAAGGTCAGAACTTTTTTTTTTATTTATTTATATTTTTTTAGTTGTAGATGGACACAATGTCTTTATTTTATTGCTGTGTATGTGGTGCTGAGGATCGAACCTAGGGCCTCACGCATGCGAGGCAAGCGCTCTACCGCTGAGCTACAGTCCCAGCCCCAGACACATTTTTTAATCAATCATGTTTTCAAAATATGAGTACAGTCACCTAGTCCTTGTTGAATAATTTTATATTGGATGGGATTCAGGATCTTGAGTTATTCTTAATTTTTAGTTTCTGGGCAAAGGAAAAAGAGACCAAGCTCCACTATGGTCAGGTGCATGCCCTTTGTTTCTTATCTTACCGTCTTTCCCCTTCCCAATCTTTGTCTGCTTTCTCTGGTATTAGGAATATTTTATTCGATCCTATTCTTTGTCCTCTCAGTATATTAATTATGCATACACAAAAATTAGCAGTTTCCTTAGCATTCATAGCACAATCTAAGCCCACATTCTAAGCCCACCTTTAAATAACACTACATAGCTTCACACACAGTGCAGGCACCTTATGGTACAGTATTTTTGCTCACTCCCATCCCTTTTGACATTGCTGCCATTCATTTGACCGATCCATGTACTTTAATCACCCAATCCACTGCTACTGTTATTGCTTTAAATAATTATCTTTTAGACAAATTAGGAATGAGAAAAATAGAAAACTATTTGCCTTCATGTTTTCCTTTTATCAATGCTTCTCATTTATGTGGATCTATATTTCTGAACTTGTCCTTTTCCTTCTGCCTAAAGAAAAGAATGTAAGTCTTCACTTTTGAACTGTGATTTCAACATAAAGAATTCCAGGTTGACATTCTTGTCCACTCAACACTCTATGCTTTTCCTGCTCGCCTGATTTCTGACCAGAAATCCACTGTAAGTACTATACATTTTCCTCTGTAAGCGAGGTGTTTCTCCCTTCTGGATTCTTCCAGTGTGTTTCTGTTCATGATTTTCTGCAGTCTGAATATGATATGCCTAGATGGTGTGTGTGATGTGTGTGTGGGGTGTGTGTGTATAAAATGTATGTAGTATTCTTATTTTTGTCTTGCTTCTTGACTTTGACAGTCTGCCATCCACTATTGTTATACTGGGGTCTTCTTGGTGGTGTGGAATGGCATAGGAGAGGGGAGAATTCTAAAATGTGACTAAATCTTAACATTTTATTGGGCCCTTATCTCCCACCAATAGTCCTTCTAAGGCATGGCTAATTGTCCGCCATCTCCTTATATCCTTTCCTGGTTGCATTATTCCCAGTACACTTCCTTATAGACCTGTCTCTTATGTCCTTTTTATTTCTTCATTTGGTATGATTGGCAGGCTGGTTTATATGGAGTGGAAGGAATGCCCTTTCCTTAGCTGAGGATAAAGTCTGTTACCCTGGAGAGAAAAGCCTTTGTTATAGAGAAGGCTCTGGAAATATTTTACCATTAATTTCTTCTCGCTGGAGCAACAACTGATTCTTTACCATGAGAGCATGATGAGGTTCCTGGAGATAAAGCCTGTGAGAGTGTGGGGTACTTCTGAGGCTGAGGTTCCCCAGAATTTCTCACACTCAAGCCAGCGTATACTCAGTGTCCAGGAATTTGTCAAGATCACTAAAGAGCTCTTCCCAGTATATAGCTTTAGCAGTTTGGGCCCTGGGTATGCAGAAAGAGGATGTTTTTCTCTGAAGGTGTCTGTCTCTGTACAATTTGGGGTGGTGATTTGTCTGGTAACCTCATCTCTGATGGTCCCCCCAAAAAAGCTCACTGTCCATATTTTTCTTGTTATAAGGACAAGAGCGATGACTTTTGAGCTCTTTTCATGTCAGACTGAAACCAGAGGCCAAAAGCAGGCCCTCTGAGTTAGACAAATGAAGTTTGAGCTCCACTATTGTTTTTAGCAGCTATGGAGCCCTGGGAAAATTACCTAACCTTTTAAAACCCCAGTTGCTGTATTGGTAAAACTGGAATAATTATGAGAAGCTCAAATTAAATAAGAAACTGCATTACATTAGGTCTAGCACATGAAAAGTGCTCAATAAAAGTTAGCTGCTGTTATTTCCCAGGGGTCATTTTTGCTTGTGCTTATGCATCATCCTCTGCTGGAGCCCTTGCCCCATCTCTTTGAATGCTGCCTCCTTGTCCCACATGTGAGGCCTGATACTGTATGAGCACTTCTAAGGTTGACAAATTTGGAAGTTAGAGGTGCAGTAGCAGCTCTTCATTGTAATAACTGGCCTTCAATGAAAGGTGGTAATTTTGGACTATCAGTGTTTTGTCCATGGGGTCCAGCTGACTCTGGAATTACATGGGACTTACAGTGTATATGCAGACTGAGTGTGTATGAGTGTTACTTTTCCTTTCTGTGCAAGTTTTCTCTTCCATACAAAAGGGTAAGCCTACCATATGGAATGGCTGTGCTAAATGAAAAGAGGAAACACATTCGAAACCTAGAACTTGGCATAGAAGATGCACTAAAAAGCATTAAACATGATTATTGTTGACTAAATGTGGCTGAAAAAAAAGAAGTTTTTCTAGATCACCTTTTACCAACCATTGACCCTTACATCACTGTTATTAGATTTGTAAGTTATTCCTTCTCTATTACAAAGCTTTCTCCCATGTAGAGGTAAAAATCAATGACCCAAACACCTAACTCTAGGGTATGTAGTAACAGAACAATACAGGCAACGTTAGAGCAGGTAGTTTTCTGCCCTTTGATCCAATGCGCCTCTATTTAGAAATAAAAATTCTGTCCTGCTGTAGAGAAGACAGGCACAGAAGATGAGAAAGGTGGTTGGATTACATGACTTCCAGTGACAAATTTAGTATAAAAAAGCAAATAAAGTAAGAGAAAAAATGTTAACATCCACATGGTCATTAAACATCCTGAGCAGGCAACAGACAATTAAGTAATGAATCCATAATCAAAGTCTACAGATGAGGTTTCTTTGCCATGCACACTTCTATTTACTGTATCAGAAAGCTATCTGGAGAGGCATTCTGGCTTCCAGGTGTATTGAATAATAGAAAACCATGACTGTCAGGGAATCCACTAAAAGAACTTGACTTCTATGCTGAATGTTGTTTAAAATGCAATGAGCACATTTCTTTTCCAATAGAGGATGCAATTTATCAATTGTTCAGATTGATTTTCTAAGTAAAGCTTCTTTCTGAATGTGCTCTGAAATTGTACACGGTGCGTTTCTTTTTTAAAACCATAATCAAGGATACCTACTTAAGGACCTAAAAGTTTGAATATTGTTGAATTCTGCTAAGAGTACTCCCAGTGTGATGCCAGAGTTTAACAGACTTTATATAAAATAGCAATCATTTTAGAAATATTTAAACTCCATGGAATTATTTTCTGAGAGCAAAAGAGAAAACTGCAAATACTTAAAAAACAGTTGACTAAGTCTCTGACTGCCTAAGTAGTATCTTTTATCTCCAAGGTTTTACTGAATTATATAGACTTGAAATTGAAAGCTGTTTTTCTCAGCATAGGTCTATATGTTTTACTGTTTCCATAATCTTATATTGATGGACTTTAGGCAATGCATCAGTCATATCAGAGACAACTTGGAAATAAAAGTACAACAGTGTTAGTGGTCTCTGAAAGGAAATACAATTAAAATGACAAAAAGTTAATAAAAATTATACTATTATCCATAAGACAGTAAAAACATATTCTGATGAGATTTGTGCACAAACACTATCCTAAATAAAATGAAGTCCAATATTCAAGCTTCCACTTTTAATTTGTTTCTCTGTAGTCTGAGCTATACACACACTGTCATTATCAGATAATGTCTATGCAGCTGAATGCTATTAGTATCCTCCATTTTGACTAGACTATTATATTATAAGACATGAGATTAGGCAATTTTACATCTACTTCTTTTATTGATTCTGACTAGTAAATAGGCAATCAATGGTGATTACAAGATGCAAAGCATTCTAAAGTAGAAAGAAAATTAAATTTGGCTCATCACTCCTCTTAACTATACAAATATAATAACTTCAAGATGAACAGCAGGCAGACTTTAATATAAATAAATATACCATTTAAGATCTCAAATCAGCAACAAAATTTATAAGACCACTTCAAAATGATGATACATTTAAAAGGAGATTATATTTTCAAAGGAACTGCTCTATTTAAATTGTTAGCAATATAAGTACATGGTGACACTAATTAGTGGGTGAACAAATGCAAGGAATATTTATTAAAAGAACATTGAGGAAACATAGGAGGCATGAGACCCAGAGCTTCTGGTTTCCACAGGAGTAGGGAAAGATGTTCAGAGAAGAATCTGTTTACGTAGAGTCATTCTGGGGTTTCTCTAAGTATGGGGTACAACCCAATATTTTGTTGGACTTCTGTTCACCTAAGAAGAACTCTATTCTGTGTTGTGTCCTTTATATCCTGCTATTTTGGATCTGTACTTTATTTACTTGAAAAGATACTATTAAAGCAAAAAGGATCTGATCTTGAAATGTTCTAGTAGCTTGAAAAAGTTATATATGCATCCCTTGCTATATACATAGTAGTCATGAAGGACGTTATATATCATACCCTTTTATTCCACTCATCTTGACTTAAGGCAATAAAGACCAGATGGTATTAACCCTGGAATTTGCTCTGTTAAAATTCATACAATACCAGGCTACTATCTAAAGCTCCTGAATCAAAAGGCCTTCACTATTATTTCCTTCTATAGAAAACCTATGCAATATAAATTACCCAAAGATATATGGGTAATGTCTGGTAAATTTCCAGACCAATTTATTTGACGCTTCCTATATAGAAGAGTCAGTTTATGGCTTAATCCATTTTTGCTTTTTCTTTTGGTATTGCAACCGTATACTTATTTCATTTTGTCCTCTGTAAATGTGTCTTTCATTGCCTAATATTATTCAAGATGGTGAAGAAGGAACAGATGTCATTTAGGACCAATGAATAGATACTGAGAGTTTGGCCCCTTCAATCTGCAGACTTCATTGACCTGAACTGGACTGCTGACATTCCAGGGGTTAATCTATGTATTCATCTGCCCTTCTGTGCGATACTGTAAATTAACAAGAGGTGAAATTCTCAGAATTGGAATTAAAAATCCAATCATTCAATGTAGTAATATCCCAAGAAGCAAATGACCCATTGCCATAGCCCAAAATCCTCAAGACACTGTTTGACAAAGTTCTGGTGTCTGCAATGGATCAGGGTGAAGAGATGGACTCCTCAATATGTTTCTTGTTGGGATGCCCCTTCTTAGTTTGACAGAATTAATTGTGCTTGCTTGTGTCACTATTCCAATTCCCAGAAAGACAGGATTAGTCAATCCTGGTCCCCTAAAGTCTCTTGTAATTAAGAAGAGGCATTTGACCACCCAGGAGAATAAACAAGAAAATTCCCATCAGGATAGTACTACTGATATGATGTTTCTTAGTAGTAATTCTAGAAATTCCCCTGATGATAGTTTCACTTTAGATATGTTATCCAAAACATTTAGGCCCACAGTTTCCCCAATTACATTTGGAAGTACTCTCAGGCCTGGCTGTAGAAGGCTGCTTTGGCAATTCCAATAAAGTGAGCTATGGGAAATTGTGGCTCCAACTAGTCCCATGCCCAAAGCGCAAATGCTGGTCAAGCCTTCTCACAGGCCCTGACAAAAATGGGTTCCCCCTATAGTAAAATCCAGTGATATTTGACATGGTAAAGGCAGAAGACGGCAGGTGTCCAGGTAACTTAGGACTGGACCTTCCCCCACCATACTCAGGAGCCTACACTAATGGAGAAAGAATGGTTTGGGTTAATAGAAAACATGCTAATTGTAGTTCCTTGTTTACATGGGAGAGTCCTAGGAAACAAAGGCCTTGATGCCTGCCCAGAGAAACTGAACTCAAATTATGTAAACAATGGTTGCTACAAAATAGGGCTCAGGAAAAGTTCAGAGAATGATATTTTAATGATGTATGTAACAGTTAACTTAACCTGCAGCTTTGGGCAATTCTGGACATGAGCAGAAGCCATTGACCACATGTGCGTCAACAGCTATGCTTTTAAGTGTAGGTACCACAGTGATCTATTAGTCTTATGCTACTCTCATAGTTAAAAATACCTTTGTTAGCTTCATCTTGTTTTTTTGGGAATACAATAGGAAGCTTAGTGATCTCTAGTTTGATATTAATCTTAAGAACAGGACATGAGGACCCTTATAGTTACAGTCTCTAGTTAAGATTTAAAAATCCTTTGATGCTGATGTAGTTATCCGGGACAATTATAGATGACCACTCTATGTTTATGAATAACTCATGATGAACTGTAACCCACTTTTCTTTTCTTTTAATCAATGGCTGTAAATCACTATAAATAAAGCACTGGTCTGAACTTAGACGGACACAGCTGCATCAAACCTGGTCTCTGTGTCTCATTGGTGCTATTTTCGCTGACACCACTCATCCCACCTCAGGACCTGACACCCTGCAGAGGCTGGAGCCCCGTAACCCTTCATCAGAAATGAAGTGGGCCCAAGATATAATGAAGAATTCTAGGGAAAAAGTATAGAATCCGTTGAAAAGGCACACCGAATTGTATTCAATGTAAATCACTTAGCTGAATTAACCAAGATTTCAGGAATTGAAGTCAGTGTGCTAAACTCCAGTCTGTTTACTAGACCTCTGCATGCCATGACATCCCCGAGGGCCACATCTAGGAGCAGAGGTGCAACCAAGGGCACCGCTGGCTGTTTAAGTCAGCATCTGAGCTTATGCGTTAGAATTGAATTTTATGATCATCATTATGGCCATCTTGGGCACCATATTCATCTTTTACTGCACAGGTACTTTATGTGTATAATCTTTATAAAAATATCTGCAAGACCTTTGTTTTACAGGTGAGGAAACTGAAGCTCTGAGAATCAAGCGCTTTGTCATACATTTAATGAACTCCAGAAACTGCCTTCAAACCCATCTTTATCTTACCCTAAAGTCTAAGCTCTCTCTCCCACTCTACCACAATCCCATTTTTCCCATTGGAAATCAAAATATGGATAACACATTATGCATTCTGGAAACATTACACGTGACATTGGAAAGGTAAATTCACTCGTCTTTGAAATTGCTTAGCAATGATATTGTATTAGCCACCAATACCAAGCAGTGAATCAACTACTCTGCATTTCTGGGCTCTCATCATTAAACCAATATATGTTTAAAGTGTTTGGCAGGCCTAGTAACCAGTCATTTATCAGTTGGACTTTTACAAACACATCCCTGTATAATGAATGATTTGAAGATCACAAAAAAATCTATCAAGGTAAATCTTATTAATATTTCCATTCTAAATATAAGAAAACATATGAAGGTTAAAAAGAAAAAGAAGGTGAGAAAACAGAAGTTTAGAGAACTTGTTTGACTGATACATGCAGATTCAATATTCAAAGCATACTCTATAAATCTAGTATCCTAAAAATTGCTCTCTGGGTCCAGCTTCTTGCTGCCCAGTATACTCTCTTCAGCCCATTTTTTTCTCCTAGACTTCTCTCTAGTCTTCCATGTGGAACAAATCCTGGAAAGAATGCAGATGTTTTCGAAGTCTGTCTGAGACAAATAGCCAATTAACTAACAGGAATCTGTAGTAAAAGGTGCTGTGTCTATCTCTTTTCCCTGAGACTGGCACCTCATATCATGGCTACACTCAGGGATCTCCAGCAGTACAAATGTTGGATGATGTCATTATTTCTTAGGGATATGAGCTTTCATAATCATTTTAGTATTTGTTAAAGTAGTATAATAATCCAACAACTAATAAGAAACTACCAATTTTAGGAACAGTACTGCATTATCATATATGTATATCATACTTGGTTTCCTCAATTTGTATTCCAAATTTTGTCTCACTGAAGAATTCTAGGACCAGTCTTATCCATGTTTACAAATAAAATGAATTCCCAGAGACCATAGAGTAGTGTTTCTAAAAAAGTAGATTCAATTTTCAGGGTCATTAACATATTCCCATGGGTCTACAGAGCAGACTCACTGTGAGGGAAAATGCATTTTCTTCCTCCAGGAGAGGAACCACTACATTCTTCCCAGTCTCCTCTGAGAGGACCATCATCATTTCCAATAGAATTCACAGTAAATATAGAAATACTCGACAATATGACTTAAGTCGAAGAAATCACTTGGGACTCTAGAAAGAATATTTTTACACTAAAAAAGAAAATCTCCCAAAGTTTTTGTGAACAGTCTGGTACAGAAAACTTTTCAGAAGTGAGCAGAGAAAATAAGACATTATGAAGATCGGCTTCCTCAGTCTCCATGGAGCAGCCTAACACAGTGCTACCTCTGCCTCTAAGTTTTTTTTCTGATTGTCTCATTTTCCTGAACAGAGTCTTTTTAAGAAATTTTCATTTAAAAATACATAAAAATAACTTTGAAATTCACTAAACATATCATGAATTCTTGCAGAATAAATAAGTCACTCTGGACAGACAGTACTGAGTCTGCTAGGGCATCAAAGGAAACTTCTCATTCCAGATTTTGTATTCCTTACCGTCTCTTATTTTCAGAGAAGGCGTACCTGATGAGAAAATGGCATAAAGCATATATAGATACAGCTGAAAAGCCCAAAGCTGGACCAAGTAAAGACATGCATATATTAAGAACTGATTGTTCTTCTATCAATTAGTATGGTGAGTCCTTTTTTTAGGACATTTCTATTCTCCTATACTTACTGTAGCTCAAGTATTTTACTAACATGAGCAAAATTCCAATCTGCACAGTAACTTGCTAAACTAAGCATCCAGGTACACTTCCTTGAAAGGTACCTGAGATGAAGCCAGTCAACAACTGTGTTTAATGCATCCTCAAAGCAATCTTACTCATTTCCTACTGGAGGTGAAGTTCTTACTCCAGTGAGAAGAGTTACTTGGATGTCCTTAACCTTGATCAGAACAACAGAGATACACTGAGGAGAACAATACTGTAACACCTAATGGATGACCACAGCACAGAACTTCATTCATTATATTCCTGTCTTGTCCTTTTATATTCACATAACCCACTCAGACATGACCCCAATAAGGACTCATGACTGGCTGACAGTGGTGTTTTAGTTGATTCAGATCTTACAGTATCATCAGAATTAGATAACACACTGATACTGGACATGAAGCCACATCTGTGGCATATTTAACTTCTGTTATGTTTAGATATGAGGTGTCCCCCAAAAATTCATGTGTGAAAAAATTCAAAAATTTTCAGACGTGAAATGTCTGTGTTACGAGAGCCTTGATCTAATCAGTGGATATGTGGATTAACTGGAGGGAGGTGGGGTGTGGCTGGAGGAAGTGAGGCATTGGGGTTTAAATTTTGTCCCTGGTGAGTAGAGACCTCTCTTGGCTTCCTGTTGTCATGTCTTGAGCTGCCTTCTTCCACCATGCCCTTCCACCATGATGTTCTGCCTCACCTCAGACCAGAGCCATGGAGTTGGCATCTATGGAATGAACCTCTGAAACCATGGGCACCAAATAAACTTTTCCTTCTCTAAAATTGTTCTTGTGAGGCATTTTGGTCATAATGATACAAAGGTAAACTAAAACAACCTCCCTGAGCCTCAATTCCGTATCTATGAAACAATAATGCTACCTTTTCAGTTTATGGGGAGATTATTATAAACTACCTAGCCCAGAGAGTGGCAGGTAATAGTCACTTAGTCAAAATTAGCTATTGTCACTAATGTTTCTCAGCTTCCTGGAAGATGTGCTGTCCTCAAGCATCTGAGATAACATGGAACCGAGCACCATGCTTCCAAAAAGACTGAACATTTGACTTTTCTGTGAAAGTGTAAGGAGTTTACTGTAACTTAGATCAGAGTTTTTTGCTGATATGTTAGATCAAAAATGATTATGAATGGACTTTAAAGATCATAAAATAATAGTTGAATTTGACCTCATGGATTTAAAATTTCCCAGCATGTAGCAGGTGAGCACTGAGTAGTATTTGAATATTGAGAAGGATTAGGACAAGGAGAGAGAATAAGAGAAATACTTAAATTCAAACAAATTATTAATGAAAAGGATAATGCTATTTTGTCTTGGAGGCATTGTTTCAGTTTTCCTTATAGAAAACAATCCTCATGTCTGAAAGTTTATCTAGGAAAAAACAATTTACATGTTTTCCAGTTGATGTAAGAATAACTTATGTGAATCACATGATACTCATGTAGTACTTAAATAAGAAAAAAGCAGCATTTATCATTTATAATGTATATATTACACATTTATATATGTAATATAATTTACTGTGTAAAAGTCAGTATTCTTCAATAAACTATTAAAATGAATATTTTTACTAGTCAACAATTCTTGAATTGTGGCCTTAAGTATTGTAAAAGAATTAATTGTCATCATGCAAAGACTACAGAGGAAATTTCATGTAAAATACCATCATCTTACAGTGATGTTCTAGTGGAAATTTCTGTAACAAAATATGTTCAAATTAGATTTAATAAATATTCAAATATTTCTAAGTCAATGTTTTAAGCAATTGTAATGGAGTTTCCAGTGCTAAAATATATCAGACCTTGTGTGTCTATTTGCATGTGTGTGTGTGTGCATGTGTGTGTGAGAGAGAATATGAATACTTATTTCCAGCTTGAGCCAAGAGAAAATCCATCCAAGAATTCGAACATCAGAACTATCTTGGTCTTTTTGGATGGCTATTGGGACAGTTCCAACTGGACTGATAAGCTCAAGTGTCTGGGGGGCTAGCTAGGCAAGAGTGAACACTGTGGAAAGAATAATTAAGGCACAAAAAGGTAACTGATAGTTGGTGCCACAGAGTTGGAGAGCAGTACAAACCCCAAAAGGGAAGATTAACATTATCTTTGTACTGTCCTGGAAGCCAGAGCCAGTTTGATCTGCCAACAGTGCCAACACTTTGTGAACCTCACTCTGGACCAAGTACAACCCTGTGGGGTGAGTACTATTGTTAAGCCTCCTTTACAGATGAGGAAACTTAGACGAATCAGGATTTAAGAACTGCTTGTGGTCTCAGTGCAACCTGAGAAAAGAGCTGAAACACAGACCCAACTCTATACCTGTACACTGACACACTACATTTTATGGAGTGCAGTGTTCAAATGGAGAACTGGGTTTTCTCTCATTACTAGAAGCATTCAGAAGTGGATTTTGAGCCACTGGTGTGGCTCAGTTGCTTGGCCAAGCATTGTCTTGGAGACTTCATATCTTTTTTGGAGGCAACAGAATCAGCTTCAGAGATCCCACAGGCCCATACAGCACCATCACTCCAGGAAGTTAGAACATGGCAAGAAGAAACCAGCTGATGGTCTTTGTTATGGGAGAAGCCTCTTCCTCCTTGGAGTGGAGGAGGGATGATATTTACATAAGGATGGAGTGAGGGGGGGTCACATGATAATGAATGGAGAGTCCAAGGAATATTGTTTGACTGTATTTCGCCCCTAGGTTGATGTAGCCTGAGGAAACCAGGTTAGAATCTAAGGAAATTAAGACTACTAGAAATATAGTTGGGTAGAAAACTGCCATTTGTGTGCCTGCTGGGTGCAGAGCTCCAGGCCTGCACATAATTGCCCTGGAGGCATGTGAATCTACATGTGTTTTATTCCAGAGAAATAAAACTTTTGTCACATTAATAACAAAATTCTTTTCTTCCACAATGAGAGAGAGAGAAAAAAGGAATATGAACATGTCATTTATCTCAAATCCAACAGTTTACTTCCTGACTGTGTTAATGATTGTATATGAATATCAGGGAGAAAGAAAAAGATCTAAAACAGTGCATCACATTTAGAGTTTAACATCTGGGATCCATTCAGTCAAATTAAGACTCACAGTAGATCAGGACATCATGGGGATTCTGTTGTGGTTGTTCTACAAGATAGTCATAACAGAATTACATTTCTATATGCTTACATAGTTGACAAAGGGAGAAAAAGTGGCTTTAAAGACAACAGACCAGGGTTCAAATCCTGCCTCTTCTCACAAGCTGCAAAACTCTGGGCAAGATACTTAAATCTCTCCTAGTCTCATTTTACTTGTCTGTCAATACATATGATAGTGGCATATCTTAGAGAAAGTCTGCATGATATAGTGCTTGCTAGGTGCTTATAACAGTGCTAGGCATCCTGAGCCTGGCCTTCTCAGTCCCTGTATATGCACTTTTTTCATCTATGTGGCTGTCCCTAGTGGCTATTTCAGCAATTTGAATGTTAATTACTTGGAATATGTCCTACCAAAAAAAATCTATAGATTATCCAAATTTCTATATCAATAGAGTAATTAAGGATTTCAAAACAAAATTCTCAATTTTACCTTGACTCACATGAGAATTTTCTCGGGATAACAAGGTTTTGTCTGTTTGGATACACACTGAGGTCACATTATCATACAGAGAAAATACAACATATATTGATTACTTATTTTGTGCTATGCTTTTGGCTAATTTGCCTTCAGCATCTGAATTATTTCCCACAAAGGAGGGAGATATGGCTTATAGAGGTGAGGTATCTTGCTCAGGTGCTCATGGCTGATTAAGTGATTTATCTGGGATTCAAACACAGATCTAGCTAATTCCAAAGCAATGTTTGAACCTCAAATCCATGCTGTCTTAACTATCCAAAAGATTTACATATCAGACATATTTACATATTTCTACCCAGAATCTACCACTGAAGACAAGCTAGATTTTTTTTGTAATATGCACCACATTTTCCTTTATCCTATGAACAGGTGTTGCTCACCTACCTTGACCTATGAAAGGGATGTAAATATTCTTGATTGTGATATCTAGTAGTGCCAGATCTTCCCCAAAGAGCATTTTTCTAAAGTCAAGTTCTTACACAGAGTCTCTGATTACCAAAGGGAAATTGCCAATTCTTCCATTTCCATCTCACCTAAATATTATGTTCTGGTTAAATGGCATATTAATGTTTTCTCTTGGGACAAACTTCTTTCATTTTCTTGAAGATATTGTCTTGGTGTATGGACTAAGAGTAACAATAGCAACAGAACTGATAGTAATCACTCACATTTTTTAAATGTTTACTATGTTCAAATTGGTAAACGTGTTTATTTCATTTACTATTCACTATAACCTTATAAAGGAAATGACTATTATACAACAGATAAGAAACTGAACCTTAGTTATGGAGCTAATGAGACCAAGGCTGATGAGTTGAGATCCACTCTAAGGTGAGTCTCAAACTGGATTCTGTTTGACATCAATATCCACATTTTTAAGCGCTACAGATTCTGCCTCAGTTGTAAAATGTAAACAAAGATGCAGTTAAATATTTTATTATTCCTGCATAATTAAATTAATACACTGCAATTCTGCAGCTTCAGTTATTTATCAGGCAATACCTCAGAAGAAAAGCAGACAGTAACCCAGGAGGGAACACTTAAAACCAGCATTTCAAGCAAGAAAACGGAATCAAATCCCATTTAGTAAAATCTTCAGGGACCAACAAATGTCTGACCACAGAAGCTACTCAAATAGCTTCTTCTCAAGGGATTGTGACACGGATCTTTCTGAGGAGTTTTCTGTGTGCTGAAGTTGTAGATAGGGTGAAATAGCCTGAATAGCCAGGAAAACACTCATTACATGAGAGACCCTATCATAAGTCACCAACCTTAGAATGCCCAGTGCACTCAAGTATCCAGAGAAGCATCATTTTTTTCTTTTAAATGTGTTTCTTAGATCTCTGTGGACAAGTATTTTTATGGTACTCCTTTCAGGGAAGGAATCTCCTAGAATGAGGGCCTTGATTTAGGCTTTTATACAAATAGACCCAGACTCATCAGATTCTTAGGCAAGGCCAGGTCCTGAGTCAGTCTGGGACTCCTTGGCAATGGACACACACAAGTTTTTCCTTGAGTGATACCAATAAATTTGCAGTGATCCATTCACCCTCTCTTGCATGATGTTCTTTATGATCCGTTGCATCTTTCTACAAAACTGGTGTCTGATATTAAGGTAAATTATCTAGCCTATAGGAATGAAAAAATGTTAACTGGCTCATTAGGGGATCAAATCCATGACTTTCTTCCCTAATAAAAAATCTCTTAAAACAACATTGCAAACTAACATCTTCAAAATTCCCAGTAAGGAATAATACCTGTGTTCATCAAGTGGTCATTATTGTGTCATCAGGTCTTTCCCAATTTCCCTTATAAAATGTCTCCCTTCTCCCCTGGATCTCACCCTTCAATCTGACACAAGCTCCAATTGATTCTTCCAGATTTTATCCTCACCTAACCCACCTCCACCTTATCTAACAAGCAACGAGAAATTAAAAACATCCTTCCTCTCTATCTATTGTCCCCAGAGATAACTTTTCCTTCTCCCCGACTCCACTCAGAGAATTTAAGAGTAATGTTTATTAACAGTTCTGCTATAAAACCTATATAATTACATACAAATTAGCAAATACACTTGAGGCCAAGGATGAAATTAAAAACCACCCATAATATGACCACTAACGTAGAATGAAAGATAAGGTCTTTCTAATTTATACTATATTTTGTTTAAAAACACATCACTAATGTTTTTCTATGTCACTAAATATTCTTCTATTCTTGAGACAGTAAGGGAAATCTATTGTCCTCCTCCTGAGCCTGTCATGCCCTAGTCTTTGTCCATGGATGCAATTCTTTCATCTATGGCTTCTGCTTGTCCGATCATGAGCTGTCTCCCATTTCTTCCTTCTCTTGGACCCACTTGTAAGATCACATGGAATAGGTTATGATGACGATACTTTCTTCCAGATTTTCTGTACTTGTTCACCTTACATAACAGACACACATACACCCACATGTGCAGTTTGCAGCCTACTGGAAACCTCCTCATGGACTACCTACTTCATAAGCTGCTTTCCTTGCATGATCCTCTTTTTCACACCATACAAAAGATAAACTTTCCCATTAAATGACGGCAGAAACTGAGACTCATATTAAATCATTTGGCCAAAGTCACAGCATAATCATCTGTTATTTGGCAAAATTCATAGTGCTGGGAACTACTACAGACCAATCTTATTGATCCAAATGAGTAAAGATAAGACCTGCAAGCCTGCTTTTCAATAACCTCCCCAACTAATTCCAGTGTACACTACGGTCAGACAAACACTGGTTCAAGAGTCCCTCCTCTTAAAATAAAATTCAAGGCCTATTTCACAGCCGGTATTTCTTTCCTGAATTCCAGTACTAAATATTGATCTTTTTTCTATACCCATAACTCGGTCCCCAAACAGACTGTGAACTAATGTGTCTTTTCACTTGGCACATCTGCTCCTATTCCAAAAAGCACTACTAGTTTCCCATTCACCAGGCTC